>VMBQ01006311.1:11124-57341 GCA_007657795.1 Dreissena rostriformis | reverse complement strand
AGCAATAAACTACGACAACGTTTCGTTTTTTTACAATCGGGACTAATAAATACACCATTGCCCGAGCCAGTGATTAACATTAAAGAAATATGTGTCTGCAACTTATCATGCGACCCTGATTATGCGTGGTCTCTGTCGATAAGAGAATAATCCAATACTACCATGACACATGTTTATTGCAAAAAAAAAGCAATCATAATAGGGCATTTCCAGTTTTCTTATCAAGATCGGCGGTACATCGATAAATCAACGCATATGCAGTTCAAATGTTTTCCAAATTGACATTGCACACATTTTAGACTGCAAGCATTTGTTATATATTGCAATTGCGCAAACTTTGTAACCCGCGAATATAAGTGATTCCGCATAAGCTCTATTTGTTGTTATTGAAGGTAATTATATTGCATGTTCATAATCAAAAATAACAAATTGTATGAACAACTTAAGGGAATGTAATAATATTTCATTGATAAAAACGTTACTTTGTAAGCTGATGTTCCTCTTTTTTACAGAGTATTCTGTTTTTTCTGGTCTGTCAACTAATTCTCTGATACAAATTTGAAGAAATTGTTTCGTATGTGCATCTTAAAAAGCAAAATAAGATAAAAAAAGAAAAAAAAGTGGACCATTATTAAGATTGTATTGTTCCACACAATATCATGGGCTGCTTCTGGATTATGTCGATTAAGTACACTACGCTTGTACCCGGTAAAGTACTTGATATGTTCAACACACCCTTCTCCCCGACTCCCTGGTGTCCGCTTAATTCTCGCCTTTTTTTATTCCAATTTGTCTCCAAAATTAATGCCGTTTTCAGAATGTTTACGTATACATACGTTTATTACAATTGAGTTATGTTCTGGGTTTAGACTATAGGCGACGTGATGAAAGAACTCCGTGTTACGAAGGTAGAGGTTATTGCCACATATGACATGATGGACGAGCACAGGTGGAGCAATTTGGGAGAAAGCCAGGAAACTATAATCAACCGGGAGACTAATGTCATGGAAAATATGAAGGTTTTGAAGGTAAGCAGATTTACAATCTTTANTGAGATTTCAATACTGCTCCAGCAGCTGGAGTTTCACTTCTTTATTTTGCTAGATGCGAGCAGTCTTATATGACATGTCATTTCAACTGTGCGCTAAACAAAAGTAATACATTTTGAATCTATAGTTCATTTATTTATATAAAAAAAAATTCAACACATTTTATTTGAATATTATTACAATATTAAATAAAACGCAAAATTGTTATGTAATCAGACATACAAAAAATAACATGCAATACATCCAACACATATATAATAGAGTGCAACGACATACACAGCATATTTGTTACTTAATTATCTCTACCTTTATAATTACATGTAGTTTTGTGTTGAAACATCATATAATAAATACACAACAAAGAAAACAAGACTTCTTCCAGTGTGTATAAACAAAATAGGAACGTATGCATTGTAATTACAGATGAATAAGGCATAGAGAAACCATAATAGGTGCATATATAATATTTATAACTATTCTTTTATATTTTATGCCAAATAAGTCCTATATTTATTTTTTTAAATGACAGACTTCCACTATTTAAGTTAGTTAATATTAGATACACAACACACTATGTAGAGGCCATTTAAACTTAAATTTATTTAAGTTGGCTGTTAATCGTTCGTCGAAATAAACAGTTAGTGCATTTTGAAGTCAAAATCAAGTTTATAATTTAATAAATTGTTCGCTAAACATAAAGGTGTTCGTGAATAAGAGTTCAATTAACTAGTATAACTTAATAAGCCATTTGATCGAAGTGAAGATATAATTGGATAATATAATTTTTGTGTCGATATACATGACACGAATCACCAGCTATCGGGTGTCAAGAAACTATATAATTTAAACATAAAACAACGTTATTTGTCAACAGAGTAAATTTAATTGAACATAGTTTGAGACAGTTTAACATCGGGTTGCGGAAAGGTCAACGTAAAAAAAGCTATCGAAAAAATGAAACCTCGTCACGGTACTGTGGACTTAAACTGCTCAGTTTCAAAACTTCTGTATTGAGACGTGGCTGCAAATCACTTGACTGTATATCGTTCGAGCGATCAACACGTTTGTAGAAATGTGGACTGTTCGCGTTATTGTGACTATTCTTGCATTTTATGAAGTCGGTGTTACGGGTAAGTACAGTTTTGTTCATTTTTTTATTTATTAAAACATCCCTGTAGTTAAACATAGCACCTAGTTTCTGTAGTTGTTTTTCCTATGCACCGGTAGAAGTTTTACGAATGTTTTATATTTTAAGTTAATGTTTAAATATAACGTCATGGGTTACTTCAACGAAATGCAAACCGTGTATTAGTCAACTCTTTAATCATTGAAATTCACTAATGACATTTGTATAATCAGTAATGAGTACAGTGACATCATGCTTTAATGAAAGTTAGGTCGAATATTAAGTACTTTACTCTTTTGATAATAATTTAAGACCGAAAATATTATATTCGCACACGGGGATCTGATTTAAATGCATACTGGTAATTTAATTCGCAAGCCTCTAAGCATACTCCTTCACACTTACATGTAATAAATATTTAAACCTGTATTTTGTAGCGTGTCATCTGACTATAAACGTTTGCTCTATCTCGTGCCGTGGTGTTTAATCGTTCATGGGTATGTAACTTGTGCAGTATTGTAATAAAGCGTTGCTAAATGAGAATTATTAACTTTAGTTTTGTATTGATTACTAAGACACAATTTTCGCGACTGTTTGTGTTTTCTTGTATACTATTTATAGTTTAAATCATGAAAAAAGTAAAATGAGTAATCACTCCGCTTGTTCTTAATCTGAATAACCTATGTTTAACCGTAATCAGTTCGTTACAGTTTTGACTTCATTGTATATGTTTGTGTCCGTTATTGCATTAAATAGGCTGTCTTGAATTAATGACAAAGAACAATTCAACCATTTTGTCGCGAATTCCTGATTTAAAAACACATGAGGACAATTATAATAAGAATTTAAATGTATTATTATGATTCTTTAATTAATTTAAAGCATTCATAACTGATTCGGAAAAACGATGAATTCGCGGCTTGACCACGAATCGACTACGAATGTGCCACGATTAACACCAATCATACAGTTTGTTTACAACACAAGATTAAAGTGTTCTTTTATTTTATTTAATGAAACGGTCCACTTAAAATTTCGCAACAAAAATAGCATATTTTTATTAATGCGGTGTCTTAAATACATTGAAACTGTGTATATAATATATATAGTATATCCAAAGCCAAATTTAGAGGGTTGCGGAAGCGGGGTAAGCGCCTGCCCGTGCCCCGTTTTGGCAAATGTTCGACTTTTTCAATAACGCTTACTTATGAATACTTAAATGACAAATTTGTGATTTTACGTGATTTTTCTTTTACTATTCTTTGACATGACAAATTGTGTGTACTTAAACATTCAAAACGAAGTGACTGTGTGCTAAATTGATGTTTTTACGTAGTGTTTGACGTGTTCTGTTTTTTAAACGTTTACAATGGCCAAATATTTGGCCCAAGTTTAGTGTTTGTATTAAATCGTGCGTTTACATTGCTTACAAAAAGATATTTGAAAATCCTTTGTTTAAGAAATAACTATTTGTATATTGTTATTGCTAGTCACACTAAGATGGACACTTTTTGACAGGCGATGATACTAAAACCCAATAAAGAAGACATGTGATACTGATCTTATAATATAACTTTATTTTTTACGGATGTTTGCAATTGTATTAATAACATTTTTTCTTAAAAAAGTTTTACAACTCTATAAGTCAGGTTTTTACTAACAACACAAAGTATTTGTTCATGAAAACAAATACAAACTAACTTTTCTAGCACCGCTACAGCGTGCTACCAAACCGCAGTATCTCGAGCGCTATTGAATGAATTGAATCGTAGATCTTGTCACGGTACTATGCCAACCGATTTCGCAGTTCTATAACTTCCGTATTGAGACGTGTGGCTATATCGATATAACAAACAAAGCTATTGTCGAAATGTGGACGATTCGCTTTATTGTAACAGTGTTTGCTATTTTTGAAGTCGATGGTTCGGGTGAGAAATTTATAATTTTAAATAAAAAAAATTGCATCGTCTTTTTAAGTTTTTGTTGAATTTGCATGCAACAAATATCTGATTATCACGACAAGGATTGACGAAAGAACAAGCTTAAGGATTTACAATTTATGCTTAAGATAAAACACGCAAATAAGTAAGTCAAGTCAAGTCAATTTTATTTTTTGTCAACAAAGGCCTCCGGGAATAAAACATAGTTATACATTATAACTTGCTTTTTGATCCTAACAGATTTGATTCTAGAATATGTTTATAAAATATATATAGGTTGTATTAATAAAGCAATGTATATGATTACGTTATTGATATTTGTAGATATTAACCTACTGTAAAACCATTTATTTTCGTCAGCACGAAATTTCGTCATTTTTCAAAAAATGACTTTTCGTCAGCACTTAAATCGTCAATTTCTCATTTTGTAAAAATAAAATAAAAAGATTGCGACAGTCAATATCCGATTTGTTTGTAATACATGCGGTCGTGACAAATCGTGATGGAGAAAGGGGGAGGACCCTTGAGTGTCACTTGCAGGAGGTGGGCCCTGTTCATATTACATGTCAATTAACTAGTTTTTTGGTGATAGTAACTGGTCCGTATTACTTTATGGCATTAACAAGTTCATTGTATTATTAGCGGATTAGTGGGACTGAATAACTGTTAACATACCGCTTTTATAATGTGCATATATATCCGATAATCCATTTTTATAACACTATCAATGAAAAGATGTGTCACGTGTCAGTTAAGAACACTAAATAATCTACACACCTTTGTATCAAACCCAGATTTAACTTGATTTCGAAACAGACGCAGTAAGTATGAATGGAAAGATGTCTTGTCAACGGGGTATCTGTTTATTGGATCCAATATGAAAGGCCCTTCCAATAGCAGCCCCCACTTGCACTCAATTCCGCTTAAGACGGAAGCTGGAAGTACTACCATTGACATACCCGGTACAGCGAAGATTGGTTTCAACAGCTACTTACATCAGCCCGAGAGTATCGACGTGGATTACGGTCGGAAACAGCTGTACTGGTAAAACCGCTACTCAGCAGCTCTTAATAAACTAAATTTTTATCCCGAGGGCGACTACCCTGATTTGACATTCACGCTTCTGCATTCCGGACTTTCTAGAGGACAAGTGAAGATAGCCTCGGATTGGATTTCAAACAACCTCTACTGGACAGATCCAACGTTCAGATGGGTCGCAGTTCAGTCATTAAGCAACGATGGACATTACAAAATTCTTGTTTACGATAATGTAGAGAAGCCTACTGGAATTGTCGTCCATCCTATTCACCAGTGAGTTGCTTTTTATTGAGTTTTTGTTTCGTGATCTAAATATAATTTAACACCACGTTAATCATACAATCTAGTTTTCATCTATCATTTGTCTCACCTGATAATTATTTAGCGTACATAGAGCAAGCACACATGCCATTTGATATGTTCAATCACTAGATATAAGTAAACCATATATATATATTGTTCAATACGGAATTTNGGACGGACGACGGAAACCACGCCATGACATAAGCTCTTCCGGCCTTCGGCCAGTAGAGCTAAAAAGGAAGTAAGTTATTAAAAGAAGAATATAGTTCTTTGTAGGAATATACATTTAATTTTACTTATTTACATTGATAGTTCTCTTAAGATTAAAACAAAGATCAGAGCATTTGTGTTCTATGTATGTATGTATGTATGCATGTATGTATGTATGTACCGGTATGTATGAATGAATGAAAATTGTAACATACATTTTATATCTGCATATGCATGGCTGTATGAGAAACTCTTTTTGCTTGACTGCATCCATGCAATTCTCTCTCCCATTGTGTAGAGCACGCCATCAACCTTCTTGTTCTTCACATTCTCCACAATTAACAGAACTTCTTCTGATTGTCGGGACATGGCTGGAAATGTATCTGTCTCTGAAAAGTATCCCTTATAGTACCATGAAATGAGACAAGTCATACAATACAACCATATTTCTTCAAATAAACTACCTTTCTTGAAATAAATGTCATATAGTACAATCCCTGGGGATATTTGTGTGAATTTTTTGTCCAGAGCATTTCTTGGTCGCATTATCTAGGGGAATGATTGAAGTTCAATTTTAGTCAGGGTGGACTGTTCAATTCCTGGTCGTTTCCATGGAAACCAAGATGGCGGCCATTATAATGTCATTTTGAGGGGACCATACCTGTCCAAATCTTTAGTTTTATTAGGTTTATATGCATAAATATTTTTAATTAATTTTCTTTGATGTTTCAAGCACTTATATTTGGCTTTCAGATTTACTGTTCATTGAGGTCAAGAAAGGTCTTGGTCAAGGTCATCTAAAGGTCAAAATGTAAAAAATGCTACGAAATTATGGTTTCTACCCAAAACTTATGTTTATTATATAAAAAATTTAATCGATATATGCTCAAATAGTGTTTTTAAACAAAGTGCAGTAAGTACTGAGAAGGACAACATTTATTTTAAGGTCATAACTTAAATAGTCTTCAAATTAGAAGTCATTACGTGGCACCATTCAAATACGTAATTTTGTTCAGAAACTGATATTATAGTAGGGTCAATATATGAAAATAATACATTCAACCTCCAAAAAATGCTACAAAAGGTATTTTAACTGATCCTGGTAGAGTAGAATGTCCTTCAAAACATATCAAAAGTTTACCACAATCAGACCTCCCGGAATTATATTTTTTCAATATGGCCGCCAATGCCTATTAATGATCATAACTGAGTAACTATACAATCAAATTTGATGAATTTGGTGTCTATACCTAGGTTGCAAGGGACAAAGAACACATAAAGATAATCAGACATTGTTCAAGTTTACAATAGTACACACGAATCCAACATGGCGCCCAAAATGGCCACCAAGATGGCCACCAAAACCTATAAATGATCATAACTATGTAAATATCCACTCAAATTTGATGTATTTGGTGTCAATACCTAGGTTTCAAGGGGCAAAGAACACATAAAGATGATCAGACATTGTTTAAGTTAACAATAGTACACACGAATCCAACAGGGCGCCCAAAATGGCCACCAAGATGGCCGCCAAAACTTACAAATGATCATTACTATGTAAATATCCACTCAAATTTAATTATTTTGGTGGCTTTACATAGGTTTCATGGGGCAAAGAACACATTAAGATCATCAGACATTGTTCAAGTTTATTATATTACACATAAATCCAACATGGCATCAAACATGGCCGCCAAGATGGCCACCAAAACCTATTTATGATCATAACTATGTAACTATCCACTCAAATTTGATGAACTTGGTGTCTATACCAAGGTTCCAATGGGCAAAGAACACATAACAATCATCAGACACACAAATCCAACATGGCGTCTAAAATGGCCACCAAGACGGCCGCCAAAACCTATTGATGATCATAAATATGTAAATATCCACTCCAATTTGATTATTTTGGTGGCTATACATAAGTTTCATGGGGCAAAGAACACATTAATATCATCAGACACTGTTAAAATTTATTATATTACACATAAATCCAACATTGTGTCCAAAATGGCGGCCAAGACGGCCACCAAAACCTATTAATGATCATAACTATGTAACTATCCACTCACATTTGATGATATTGGTGCTTATACCGAGGTTTCAAAGGGCCAAGAACACATTGAGATTGTCAGACATAGTTTAAGTGTATTATGTTACACAAAAATCTCACATGGCGTCCAACGACACAATACGAAGGACCACAAGTCCATTACTTTTCACGTGATGCTTGTTATGTGAAACGCCATAGTTTGGACCTGCCGCCATTTCTGGATTTTAACAAGAGGATCGATATTTTTCAGCTACATGCAACACTGAAATGATGCTTATCTTGCATTAGAAAAGCCAGTACCCTGTGTTGTTGTCAGTCAAATTCTTGCCTATGATTATTATGTACAATCGGTACAACGTGTTGCAACCTTGCCACAACCCTCGCACAATTGTAACGTTTGACCAATCCTTGTATTGAAAGGCTGCCGAAATCATCATCGATGTGCCACAAAGTAATTGAAAATGTTGTTCAGACTTTAGGATGTTCCTTAAACACATGAACTTATGNGCTGGGGGGGGGGCAAAGAATCCCTCATGGAAGAAACCGCTCTCAAAAACATACTTGAGGCTGTCTATGGAGAAAATGCAATTGTGCACATTATGATACGAACAGCTGTCCATAGGGCTTCACGGGACCATCTTTTTGTTGAAAAGTGCATACACAGCCCGCTTACAGCCGAAATGACCCATGAAGATCCAGACATTCAGATACTGCTTGATCATGCCAAGGATTTGTTCTTTTCCCTTCTAAGGGGCAAAACGACGCCAGTAGATGATACATGTTATGCGATTTTGATCAAACTCGAGAGGGCAACAGAAAAGAAGAAACATGAACTTGCCCAGACCTCAAAGACAAGCATAGTATGGCTGAATTATCATATCGTACTGGGTGTTGGCTGATGCATTTGCAGGCAGTGCCCGATTTGCTATCCATCGTTGCTGCAGCTGGTTACATAACCTGAAATGAATGACCGAGGAAATGCAAACCCCTTGGACCCTATCTGCAACATCTGAGCACAACAGTGCAATGCAGGATTTCAAAGACCTGACCTATACTACGAGTCCACAACACAAAGACTCAACTGAGGCGTGCATCAAATGGGATTCTTCTGATCTAGAGAAAATGCAGACACATATTACAACCTGCTCACCATACACAGCTGACCTTACTCTGAGAAACATGGTCAATGGGATAGTGGCTGGGTCAGATGTGAATGTTCATGCAATTGAGGCGGTTGGGAAAACAATCATAAGAGATATTATAGGAAAGTCGGGTTTGCTTATAAATTAACAAGAACATACATAGCCAAAGCTCTCGCTTCTGACCGTGCTTTTTATCCTGCTCTTCTGTTCCAGCGTTACCTGGCGGTTTCAAAATCTGGAGATCCTTCCCTTGCAGTCGTATTGTCTTATGAGCTGAGATCCATTTCTGCTGTTTTCTTTAAAGCCAAGAACATTCTTTGTACAGCAGATAAGGCTCAGATCGCTCAGGCAATGTGAGAGTATTCTGTAGACACATCATGTGAGGCTTTGATGAACTGTATTCATGAAACAGATGCATGATGGTGACAATTTGCTGCATTGTTGACCATGGAGAAGGGCGACTCATATAACGCAATAGCCCAGTCTTATGAAGATTCAGAGAAAGGAATTACTGACAAGCGACAGTGGGGTTCGATGGCTACCAAGAATGTCATAATAACAAAGACAACACGCACCGGAGACGATGAAACAAAGGAGAATCATTTTGTGAGTTTCAGCAAAGAAACAGAATGCTCATGAAAAAAGAAGACTTTTTGTCTCGTGACAGAAACAAGGCCGGCATGATTGCTCTGATCAGCACAACACTGACTAAAGTGGGATGCTATGTTGTTCTGTCTTCAGGAGATGCAGACGTTGAAATTGTTAAAGAAACAGTATAACGATCCCGTCGTAGCACCACAAGGTTGGTGGGCGAGGATACAGATTTGCTCATCTTGATCCTGCTTTACTCCGAAAGGGACAATATGACCATCTACTTTCGCTTGGATGTAAATCAATAGTCAAAGGAATACAAGGTGTATAATATTAACCCTTTGAAAGAACTCATGCTTATTCAGGCCGTAATTGATCTTCAATGATGTTCAGCAACGGTATAAAATGAAGTCTACAGTAGTTAGTAAAATCTGATCCTATCATGAAGTCATGTGCTTGTTTATTCTCTCTTCCAAATGTCGTAAATTGGATTTTATGATTATTCAACTGCTTAGTGATAACCTCAATTCAATAAAAGTGTTCATTGTCTCTTAAATTATGGCGTTTTACATTACAACCATAACGTTTGAGTAACAAGTTATGGACTTGTGGTCCGTCCTATTGTGTTGATGGCCATTTTGGACGCCGTGTTGGTTTTTTGTGTAACATACTTAGCCTACATTTTGTCTGATGATATAAATGTGATATTAATGTGTTCTTTCCTCCCTGAAGTCTGGGTTTAGACACCAAATTCATCAAATTTGAGTGGATAGTTACATAGTTATATTTTATGATCATAAATAAGTTTTTGCGGCCATCTTGGTGGCTATTTTGGACGCTGTGTTTGATTTGTGTGTAATATAATAAACTAAAGCAATATCTGATGGTCTTAATGTGTTCTTTGCCCCCTGAAACCTATGTATAGACACCAAAATCGTCAAATTTGAGTGGATAACATAGTAATGATCATTAATAGGTTTTAGCGGCCATTTTGACGGAAATTTTTGACGCCATGTTGGACTTCTGTGTAACATAATTAACTTACACTTTTTCTGATGATATTTATGTGTTCTTCGCCCCTTGAAACCTGAATATAGACACCAAATTCACTAAATTTGAGTGGATAGTTAGATAGTTATGATCATAAATAGGTTTTGGTAGCCATCTTGGCGGCCATTGTGGACGCCATGTTTGATTTATGTGTAATATAATAAACTTAAACAATGTCTGATTATCTTAATGTGTTCTTTGCCCCATGAAACCTATGTATAGCCCCCAAAATAATCAAATTTGAGTGGATATTTACATAGTTATTATCATTTATAGGTTTTGGCGGCCATCTTGGCGGCCATTTAATTTTGGATGCCATCTTGGCGGCCATCTTGGTGGCCATTTTGGGCGCCATGTTGGATTCGTGTGTTTTATTAATTACTTTAACAATGTCTGATTATCTTTATGTGTTCTTTGTCCCTTGAAACATAGGTATAGACACCAAATTCATCAAATTGTGATTGTATAGTTACATAGTTATGATCAATAATAAGTATTGGCGGCCATCTTGGCGGCCATCTTGAAAAAAATATAATTCCGGGAGTTCCGATTGTTGCAAACTTTTTATATGTTTTGAAGGACCTTCTACCCTACCAGGACCAGTTAAAATACCTTTTGTAGCAATTTTTTGGAGGTTGAATGTATTATTTTTATATATTGACCCTACTATAATATCAGTTTCTGAACAACATTACGTATTTGAATGATGCCACGTTATGACTTCTAATTTGAAGACTATTTAGGTTATGACCTTAAAATAAATCTTGTCCTTCTCAGTACTTACTGAACTTTGTTTAAAAATACTATTTGAGCATATATCGATTAAATTATTTATATAATAAACATAAGTTTTGGGTAGAAACCATAATTTCGTAGCATTTTTTACATTTTGACCTTTAGATGACCTTGACAATCACCTTTCTTGACCTCAATGAACAGTAAATCTGAAAGCCAAATATAAGTGCTTGAAACATCAGAGGAATTTAATTCAAAATATTTATGCATATAAAACTAATAAAACTAAAGATTTGGACAGGTATGGTCCCTTAAAAATGACATTCTAATGGCCGCCATCTTGGTTTCCATAGAAACGACCAGGAATTGAACAGTCCACCCTGACTTAAATTGAACTTCAATCGTTCCCTTAGATAATGCGACCAAGAAATGCTCTGGACAAAAAATTCTCACAAATATCNTGATCATTTATAGGTTTTGGCGGCCATCTTGGCGGCCATTTTGGGCGCCATGTTGGATTCGTGTGTACTATTGTTAACTTAAACAATGTCTGATCACCTTTATGTGTTCTTTGCCCCTTGAAACCTAGGTATAGACACTAAATTCATCAAATTTGATTGTATAGTTACATAGTTATGATCATATGATCATAAATAGGTATTGGCGGCCATCTTGGCGGCCATCTTGAAAAAAAAATCCGGGAGGTCCGATTGTGGTAAACTTTTGATATGTTTTAAAGGACCTTCTACCCTACCAGGATCAGTTAAAATACCTTTTGTAGCAATTTGTTGGTGGTTGAATGTATTTTTTTTTTCATATACTAACCCTATTATAATATCAGTTTCTGAACAAAAGTACGTATTTGAATGGTGCCACGTAATGACTTCTAATTTGAAGACTATTTAAGTTATGACCTTAAAATAAATTTTGTCCTTTTCAGTACTTACTGCACTTTGTTTAAAAACAGTATTTGAGCATATATCGATTCAAATTTTTTATATAAAAAACATTAGTTTTGGGTAGAAACCATAATTTTGTAGCATTTTTTACATTTTGACCTTTAGATGACCTTGACCATGACCTTTCTTGACCTCAAAGAACAGTAAATCTGAAAGCCAAATATAAGTGCTTGAAACATCAGAGGAATTTTATTCAAAATATATAAAACTAATAAAACTAAAGATTTTGACAGGTATGGTCCCTTAAAAATGACATTCTAATGGCCGCCATCTTGGTTTCCATGGAAACGACCAGGAATTAAACAGTCCACCCTGACTTAAATTGAACTTCAATCATTCTCCTACATAATGCGACCAAGAAATGCTCTGGACAAAAAATTCACACAATATCCTCAGGGATTGTACTACGACCCGTAGAAACGGTAAGCTATGAAGACTCTGAGAGTCTGTGACATGTAAATTAACGTTTTGACGGCAATATAAATAGGCAAAACAAGTTTAAAAAAACAAAACAACTACGTTTAAGATAAATTCGAATCTTTTACATATAGAAATGTTTTAAGTTTATATTTTGAAAAAAATAAAATAAATAATAACATAAGCCACACCCGATTTAGTGAGGTGCATTGTTTTTGTGCTAAAACAACATGCTTTTGACTTAAGTGCTAAATGTTGTTGATCTTCACCGTATGCCATCATTACTCCAAACAGAAATGCTTTTTTTCGTTTCTATGAATTGTGTGTTAATTATTGTGTTGATCCCAGTTGTTTTCTCGCCACAGAGATTGACGACCAAGACCCGCGACTGCCCGCCGATGGCGACAGCGAAGCCGAACCGGAAGTGCATGGCAATAATGGCGTCAAGGGCGCTCGAGTAACGTCATCCGTAACAATTGAAGTGGATAGCAGGGGCCGGATGTTGAGCATCACAGACGCGGAACTGGTTCCTTCCCCGTCCATGCTGAAACACGGTTAGTCTGCTTCTTCAATTGCGACTTGTAACTCAAGGATATAATAACCTAGTGACAGTTTATATGTCAATGGCAAATTATAGTAGATTGTGTCAGCATCCTTTAAATACACTACACATCTTTTCAGCAAAGACAATCGTACACAAACATAAAAGAGCTGCAAACAGTATTTTGCAACTGTTCAAATATGAAATATTTATACATGTCCAAAATATGAATTAATTATACATTTCCTTAATATGAACTAATTGGACATGTTCAAAATATGAAGTAATTATACATGTCCAAAATATAAACTAATGAGGTTATTGTGTATGTACGCTTACATATTTACTGAACTATTCTGGGCTAATTGTAATTTTTTGAGCTCCTTAAATCAGTTTCAATCCCCAGTGCTTTTGCATCGACCGCTCCAAGGCGGTGACCCGGATTGTGTTCGTATTTGTGCGTATGTTATGTACATGTGTGTCCTGCCAAGTGTTCGTATTTGTGCGTATGTTATGTACATGTGTGTCCTGCCAAGTGCTTTTGTTTCGTGTTTTACTGTTAGGCAATTCTATACTTAGGGTTTCCTCCCCTGCTGGTGCAGCCGAAGTTTCACTTAATGTGTATTTGTCTTTTATATGAATTAATGAGACATGTCCCGAAAATAAACTTAAGACATGTCTTAAATACGAACTTATGAGACATGTCCTAAATATAAACTTATGAGACATGACCTTACTATAAACAAATTAGACATGCTAAATATAAACAAAAACAACAACAAATATTGTATTCACTTAACCATATCACAGCTCATATGATACAAATTCATATTACTATACACACATACATGCTTGAAATAATGTGTAATTTAGATATTAATAATGAGAGAGCAGGTAAATAACATCATATTTATATCATATATACCACATAGTCTATGAATTATGTATGCAATTACCTGGTATGGGTAAAAAGTATCAGCGTGCGTATAAACTCATGAGACATGTCCTACATATGAACTGATGACAGATGCCCTAAATATGAACTGATGACAGATGCCCTAAATATGAACTGATGACAGATGCCCTAAATATGAATAAATGAGGCATGTCTTAAAATATGAACTAATGAGACATGTCCTTGATATGAACTTATGAGACATGTCCTAAATATGAATAAATGAGACATGTCTTAAAATATGAACTAATGAGACATGTCTTAAAAATAAACTAATGAGACATGTCCTAAATATGAACAAGTGAGACATGTCCTGCATATGAACAAATGAGACATGTCCTAAATATAAACTAATGAGACATGTCCTAAATATGAACTAGTGAGACATGTCCTAAATATAAACTACATCTAGTGAGACATGTCCTAAATATGAACTAATAAGACATGTCCTAAATCTGAAATAATGAGAAATGTCCTCAATATAAACTTATGACACATGTCTTAATAAGTATCATTCTCTAGACCAACGAACAGCAGCCTTCAGCCTGTCACATTTTACATTCAAATTTAATCGGCCGCATCAAATGTAATAATTGACGTTTCCGGATTAGTAGGTGTTTCGATTTTTTGATTGGCTAGACTATACTGTTTTAATAAATCTAAAGTTGAACGGTAAATACATTTTATCTTTTTATAACAATCTTGGACTATTTTAGACGAGGAAGTGTTCACTATGGAAGAAGAGAATCCAACGGCCGATAAGCTAAGCGACGAATCGGAAGTTGATGGCGGCGAGGCGGACACGCCCCCACAGAGCCCGCTGTGGGACGTTAGGGCGCCTCTAGCGTCCGAGGAGAACATACTCTCCTCTCTTGGACCTACACTGGTATAGTCCTGTCTTCCGGAAAATAACCAGGCATTGTGTAGTAAATGTTAAACGTGGAATTGCTGGCCATGTACTGTAAGAATCTTTACTATGCGCAACATGTTGAAAAAAAATCAAGTTTGAATTTTCTCCTTGCGCAAAAATATGTTCAGTTTATGGTAAGCTTTTGCGACCTGCCTTCCACCATCGTCGTCGGAAGTGCCTTCACAATTTTTGTAAACGAATTTTTTTCCTCAAGCGATCTCATCTATACTTATTCACAGCTTCTTCAATTTAAACAGATTTCAGTCATCTCTCTTCAGGAACGCACGCTATCAGACGACAAGGGCGACAAGTCAAGCTCGTCTGGAAGCTCGCACACTTCCCGGAAGTCGAGCCAGTCAAGCAAATCGAGCTCTTCCAGTTCTGATAATCAGCAAACTACGGAAATGTGACGAGTCTCAACGACGATAAAACAGACACTCATTTTTTAACTTGATAAAGCCACGTGATCATTTTTATATTTTAAGTGGAAACGGATATGTTTTTTCACAGATTCTAAAAATTAAAGAGCACATTTCATACACGTTATAGATGCTATAGATTACAAATAACGTTATATACGACTTAACAATAATATTAAGTTGTAATTGATACAACTAGGAAGCGTTTTTGTTATAGTTTGTTTAATTCAAGTTCTTATTGTATTTTGTTTATTTAAAACGTGTTAAAACGTACTAAAACATTCAAAACATATGTAAACAGGCCAAGTAATAGCGGACAGCTAGGTCGTATACACGAGGAGTGTTGGTAGTTGATTTTAATCACGTTTCGATTGAAATTAAGTTATTTTTATTCATTATTTTTTATGAAGGACTGTTATTGGAACTACGAACAATCTATCTTAAAGCTGTAAGCTGATTTAACAGTGTCCACTTAAATAACTGTTGAATCTTTGTAAGTACTGTATATCGTAAGTATATATCACATCCTTCACATGATACTCTATGTCCAATGCAGGCTGTCATTTGGTATTGTAGTATTATAAATAGATAATCTGTTCGAGATATCACCTAATGTTTTGTCTCTGCATGCCTTCTCCATATGCGATACACCAATGTCATGTAGTCCAAGGTCTTGTATTTCACTATTGTGTATTTTAATGTCAAGTTAATATTGCCATGTATTTCACTGCCATGTATTTGTTAGATAAATTAACATGACCGTTGTCATTTGTGTATTCATTAAACATACTTTTTCTTATTGTTTATTGCCAAGTTCTAAGTGTCATTGTAACATTTTCATTTTCTGTTATTCACATACTATATACATATATTCTTAAACGTCCGTTTTTTGTACGAGTGCTCCTCGCATGTGAATGTATTAATACCATTTATCATTTCCTTACGTTGTTAATCTGTTTATTAATACAGTATAACTTACCTTATCCCTTTTTGTTTTATTCAGTTTGCCTATCTGTATTCATCCTCGGTTTAAGAAGCGGCCGTAGCAATGTATAAACTGTGTATCTTCTGCAAAAAGCACCTGAAATGTACTCTAGTTGTGTAATGCATTAAACCATAATCCTGTATA
Source organism: Dreissena rostriformis (assembly GCA_007657795.1). Taxonomy (NCBI): domain Eukaryota; kingdom Metazoa; phylum Mollusca; class Bivalvia; order Myida; family Dreissenidae; genus Dreissena; species Dreissena rostriformis. The sequence goes on along the minus strand of VMBQ01006311.1, from coordinate 40,768 downwards.
TGATGTACCCTTTGGGTCAAAAGTACATACATGTATACGTCAACAGCTAAAAAATAGAAATCACCGCGGTGACAAAATTGTCACCGCGGTGACAATTTAGTCACTGCGGTCATAAATTTATCACTGCGGTGATATATTTGTAACTTCGGTGATACTTTGGACAAAAGGACAAAAACCTATAAAAAAACATATGAATAAACTTATCAACTATCCTTATTCATCCGTTTTGATTTTATTCTAAACTATTGTTAAATATTTAATTATTTTCTTGAAAAAATCTCGGTTTGTTACGGGGAAATGGTTGAAAACTGACCCAAAGAAATAAATGTAACAGCAGGTATAAAAATATAACAACAGTCATAATTTGTCACCGCTGTGACAAAATTGTTACCGCAGTGACAAAATAGTTATCACCGCGGTGACAAGATTGTTACCGCAGTGACAAAATTGTCACCGCGGTAACAATTTTGTCACCGCGGTGATATCTATTTTTAGCTGTTGGCGTATTTACACATTTGACCCAAATGGTACGGCATACCTGTCGTCAGATTGTTTGTCCGATCGTTAACGTGTACTCACACTTTTACTAGGCAAGCTTAGCCGGTTTGTAAGTACTAAATATACATACTTATGTCAGAAACCATAACTGTCATACTATCAGAGGAAGTGGGAGAGAGGTCGCAGAAATAATTTCATAACCAATTATCCCCTCTAAAGGTATATATATATATGTGGCCGGGCTTGGATTCAAACTCACAATTCCAGTTAAGCCTCGCTAAGGGAAAACGGGACTTAATGCATGTGCGTAAAGTGTCGTGCCAGATTATCCAGCACATGCTAATCAGGGACGACACTTTCCGCCTATACTTGATTCTCGCTAAGGAGATACTTCTTTTAAACGTAAAATACCATACAAGCGGAAAGTGTCGTCCCTGATTAGCCTGTGCGGACTACACAGGTTAATATGGAACTACACTTTACGCACATGTGCTAAGCCCCGTTTTCCCAGAGCGAGGTTCATTTAGGGTCTGATGCTATTTGTTTTAAAGATCAGCACCGAGCTTTTTATATTTCCAAAAATGTCTAAATTAATTCGCTATGTATTACAAACGCGCGTATGTTTGTTTCACGTATACTCACAGTACCCGTCGATGGTATTTAATTATCTGATGTGATCTTTCGTATACAATTTTGCATAATTATGATTGTGTAATAAAATATCACACACATACATAGTTTGCGCTCTCTCTTTTTTCCAATGTATCATCTTCGTGATTCATATACAGCCACTCTATAGTTTTACATAGTTATTTTAGTTCCAATATGTCTTGGCTCAGATATTATTTTACTATGATACTTTGAAACACAATTCGGGGAACAAAATTAATTTATTTAGTCGGGGGTTTTTCCTTATATGTGCGTCCGTCTGTTTTGTTTTCTGTTCCGTTAAATTATCACTCACTACTGGTCGGAATTTAAAGACACTTCATGGGAAGCTTTATCACAGAAAAGGGTCCTGAACCAAGCGTTTCTCTTTGTTGATTTTGTTTTCAGTTTTGTTACTTAGGAACGTAGCGCATGCCTTGTCCGGAGCATTTCATAGCACATAGTGTTGGTCAGAAGGCAATAAAACTTGATGAGTGTTTGAAGATTTTGCTGAAGTAAGTCTTTAGTGCACAATGCGTATACATGCTGTGTCGCTAGCAGCTTCTGTATCACTAGTATGTAGTTTAAATGTGTGTGGTACGTGTACTTGTTTTAATGGTGTGAAGCTCACATATATATAGTTGAACATAATAGTATTTCCTGCAGTTTAAAGAGTGTTAGTGATTTTTTTTTATTCCTGCTCTTCTGTTAACGTTTGCAGGTCTAGAGCATTGATATTTGGGAGAATGCATTCACTGGTATCCTTGCTTATATTTAAACGCTTGAGTCTGTTGACTTGGTAGAACCAGTTATTGATGTGTTAGAGAACGTTCGTTCGAACGCTGTCCGAGTAGAAGATGTCATCGTTGATTCAAAGGAATTTATCGTTTTCAAAACTTACGCAAATTAGCCAAACAGTGTCATAAGTGTGAAATAATGTATAATTATTATTATTATAACATAGTATAAAACAAACATTTCGGGATCTTTAGATCTCTTGGTATTACTTCTGAAAGAGTTTCAAAAACAGATCCGCACAAAGATCTCTTTCATAGGTAGGTAGGTGTTTATTTCAGTCAAATACGCCATATGAGGCACATGAGGACAATACATATTAACAAGAAATAAACAAAAGGAAAATAAACGAAAAATGCATAAAAACACACACGCACGCCCGCACGCACACACGAACACAGGCACATACTAACACACATACGCACTCCCATACACACACGCACACACTCACAAGTAAACAAAACATACATAAACGTACAAGAACACAACTTTTTTAAATCATGAAAAAAAAACGGAGAAGATCATTATGAGTTAAAAAATAATAATAATCGAACAATTCATTAAATAATAATTATATTCGAATAATTCCTTAAATGAACATAAACACTAAACAAAAGTGATCATCATATCGTTACCGATCAGTGAGCCCTATCGAAACGAAATATAGAACTTATTCAGTAAATTATATAGCAACAGAAATATAAAACATATCGATACACATAGTATAAACATATAAACAAATCATAATTTTCTCTGTACGATGAATACAGTTACACATTAGAATCTAAAATATTATGAACATATGCAAAACATACATGTATGAATAAAAAAGGTAGATTCAACAAAACACATATTATTAAATCCAACTTTATTAAATTAGTTGTTTTTCATATTCTTACTGTAAATTCAAGGTCAGTGTCAGATTAGTATTGGCAACCTATACATTATTGTGCAGTGTTCTTATCATTCTATGGCATGTATTCATTTTTAGATGTTGAATTTTAAAGTCCAAAAAGCCAAGATCACGTTGAAGGTCGAGTTCAAGATCAATTTCTAGGTTCTGAAGCGGAAGTGGGTCAAGTTCACATCTCGTTTCGGAAGCGGGAGTAGAATTCCGAGCCGGTTTAGATCCCGATCCAAAATAAGACTGGAATTCGAAGTAGGTCATGTTTGTGTTCAAGGTCACCGTCTACAAGAAGGTCAATGTTCAAGAAGTGGAAATCGTACTCCCAGCAGATCTCGAATTATATCTTAAAGTTTCTTCGAAGTGCTAGCAGAAGCAACTGTAGAAGCAGAAGTGTTTCTAGGTCACCGTCGCGATCGAGATCGCGCAGTCGTAGCGGAAGCCGCAACCGATCGACCAGAAGATCAAGGTCACGAAGCGCGAGCTGCATTGGAAGTGGTAGAGAGTGTGAGATGAACAGAGAGAATAAGGATGAGGAAGAAATCTCTGGTTCTGCTAGTAACTCTGACAGTAATTGAGTTTATTCATTCTCTGCTACCTTCATTGTTTTGCAAAGTTTATCCTCTATTCGTTTGTGTCGTCGTACAGGTGCAAGCGTTTTGTGATGATGAAATTGCTTGGACGTAAATTTATATTGTGTTTGATATAAATTCGGCAATATATTTTATGGATTTTATTTCATCTAGGGTTAAGTTAAGCACTTGAAATTCAGTGTTTTTGTAAGAATGCTTTTTTCCATTTGATGGAACGGTATTGAATATGTTCATTATAAAATCCTTGAAACAGTGTTGATGCACACTTATAACCCATTGATCATATAATCTACAAACATGGCAACAACAAATGAGTTCTATCGTATTTCTACAAGTAAGATTACCCATGTGAAGACGGGACATTATGTTGAAACTTAGTTGTAATCCCATCTGTCGCGTATGCAGTGGTATGACACCGGAGTCATTATATGTGTTTTTGCATGATAACGAGTATTATGTCTCGGAAAAGAAAACAATAAACACACTCTAGACATTATAGCAGTCATAATGTAAGCAATCGATCAATGCATGCATTTCAATGTCATAAAATAATACCAATACGTCGACGTGATGCTATTTCTGAAATCACGGAGTTTGTTTTTACTCAAGTGATCCAATTAAATGATACATTTTGACGGTCCATACTTTTCACGTATCTCTTCCGGTATTGCTAGTTCATATTGTGTTTCGACGTAGTGGAATGGAACCCGGAGCTTGAACATCGATGAACACCAATGTAATCCAGCAGACATATATTTACCAATCCTATGGCAAACCTGTCCCAGTAAGTGAAAAAGTTCTCTTTGTTTCTGCGACTTAAATAGTCCCTGTGCACGCGAATCGCAGATACAAATACCAAACCACAAACATCTCTTTTTTCAAGTTGTTGCTTGTATAATTTCTTTCGTAGACTTCCCATGAATTTAAGCATTTCGGCATGAGTCATGTCAAGTTTCGAAGCCGTTATTACGACATTATATTCAAATTTTCCGTTTGTGTTGTGAAATAAAATTGTGGTTAGTTTGGGACATTTGCAAATTAGCTCGTGTATAGCTTCGTACGTGATTTTACTTAAACGGCCTAAAATTAAACGTTCTAAATTGTTCTCGCATTTAGCGACTGCAGAGAATGCACGGTCGGTCAAACCGATCTTGTGGTCTGAAGTGTCCATGATAATTATTTCTGTGATTCTTGCACATTGCTGGACAAACTGGACGAAGCCGACGTTCGTAATTCTGGAACAACATGTTAAGTTTATACTACGCAAGATAGGGCAACCTTTTGCGATTTGGTTTAGACATTCATCAGAAAGCTCGAAACAGTAGGCGAGACTCAAAGTCGTCAAGCAGTTAATTAACTCACAGCTCTGCCTATCTAAAATAGATTGGATTGTCCTAATGCCTACATGCAACGTCCTCAGTCGACTGCATCTTTCCAGAGCCTTGCCAATGCCTGCTGGCGTAACCGATTCGCATTTTGATATCTTCATCGTATGAAGCCTTTCTCCACTGGCAATGTTGCCTAATGTGTTGTCCGAAAGACTTTTACATCCCAATATTTCAATCCACTGTAGTTTCGAACAATTTTGAAAAATGTGCAAAACAGTCTCATCGTCTATAATCGCTCCAACGAAATTCAGTTTTAGTGTAGACAGGTGTTGGTTGTTGGAGGCCACATCTCGGAGTCCTATGTTGATTTCGTTTTTATCTGGACAACTAAACCACCAATCTGTCTCGTCCTCCTCATAGTTAAAATGGTTACCGATGATGAGAGTGTCAAGCTGCTTACAATGTTCTGCAATGCTATGTATGCATTGGGACGTGAAGCTCTCGACGCGGCTAGAAATGTCAATATATCGAATTCTTTCAAGAGCTGATAAAAGAATGTATATAAATACTTGCGGAAAGAACATATAGTTCGTTTGAGTCAAGACAACTTTCTGTATTCTGTTGGAGTAGGGTTTATAGGGTATCTCAACCGTAAGATCACTGTAATTGTAGGAAGTATATGATAAATCTATTGATTCCAAACACGGTAGCTCACTGAGCAATTCAAGAACAATCTCATTATCAAGCATACAACTGCGCAAACCAAGATGTGTAAGGTTTTTAAAATGCTCTTCAACATTTCTAAGGGGTATATCATTGCCTCTTCCTTCCATTTTCCAGGAAGCAACTACGAGTGTTTTAAGATACTTTGGACAGCATGTCATATCGAAGTCATTAAGAAGTTCTTTCCAATGTAAGACTTCCAACGCTGGGTACATCCTTGTAATCACTTTAACCGATTTATCTTCACCCATGATCGCTATAAAACTTCAAGCTCATTAGTCTTGGAAAAAAAGAATTGCTTCTTTGACAAAGTCTTTATCTGATTAGTGCCAATTTCTAATTCTTCTACTGAATGTGATACATCGCAAAGAAATCCCATAAAATTCTCAATTCTGAAGGTGGCTCGAATGAAGTCTTGAGCTCGAATACTTCGCCATAATATTCCATTTCGCGAATAATGATTCCAGGTGTTGCATGTCAGACGAGCATTGTGAAGAACCTCGAACTGGGGAAGTAATTGAAAGATAGGGATTATGACTTCTTCCGGAAGCGTCAGAATGTTAACGTCCTGGCTGTCCATAGCTGTTACTTTTTCTATAACGGCGTCTGAAACAAAAGTAAAATAAAAGAATTGTTTTATATACAAAAACACCTTAAAACAATAATTTCGTTTTTTTTAATGAGTCAATGATATTTGGCAAGACAATTACATAAGTCATACCCTAAGTATATGAAGTATATGATCCATGTTGCATTGAATTAGTCAAACTGCAAATATATATGAAAGTTATCTGTTTGTGTATATGCTTCACTCTGTTCGCGTCTTCAGGGTTTAGATACTGGTTGTATGCGACGGTTAGAAATGGAACACGATATAGTTATCTTAAAATGAAATTACGGTATCAATACAATTATTTATCTACAACTTCATAACCAGTGTGTGATATCTTGTCCTAAACAGGTAATATTATAACGTTAATTATTGGCTTGACATGAACTTTTGTAATATTAATGGTTGATATTATTTAAATCGTTAAATGAAGGCTTATTATTTATATATGCCGGTTTGATAATAAAAGTGTTATTATGGGAACGTCTAGTAAATCTTCTCTCGAAGCATAACTAAGTACAGCGTTGCTTTTAAGGGACGTGTTCACAGATTGTGGCATGTTTTGAAGTTTGTCATTAATTGCTTTAAATATATCATGTAAACATCGTAATTAAATAGCTCCAGTTTAAAACAAGAGAAAAAATTAAAGAAAAAAAAAAGAAATTCACACCGGGACTCGAACCATTGACCCTTGGAGTAAAGGTCTAGCAATCCTTAAACAATATAACGATAACAACATAACTCTCCAAATTATTCAATCGTTTCGCGTTTGTAACGCTTTATAATTTTCAGATTTTAAAAACGTCAAAAGGTGCATATTATGGATATTTTAGAGCACGGTAAATGTTTAGTATTACTATTTCCTCTCAAATATCATAACTAAAACGAAAAATTGCAGATCTGAAGCATTTTGTTTCAATTTTGTCAATGTACCAGAACATGAACAAGACCTTTTAAGAAGAGCTTGCAAAATGAGTCGGACTGTCGAGCACAGAGCGAAGGTAAAGAATCACGTTAGGGCTAAAGTCTATGCATGGGATGATTTTAAAGTATATACCCGACATCGCGATGCTGATGAGGCAAAATCTAGACCGTGCGATGATGATAACGCGATAGCACGATGAAATGATACAATACTACAATCAAGAAGACACAAGACTACGACAGTAAGATAATGACACTGAGGGGTAAGCTCGTTCTATAACATTCACTCCATTGTCATCGTACTGTGCCGTTCTCGTGTTATCGTCACGAAACTAGCGTTATCGTCATCGTACTGTACCGTTCTCGTGTTATCGTCATGGAACTGCAATGCTTTAGCGTTATCTTCATCATACTGTAACGTTATTATCATCGTATAATCGCATTCTATTGCCCATCCGCACGACAGAAGCTTTTTTCCCCACGACAGTAGCTTTACTATGCATCGTTACTTAAACATGTGTTTGTCTGTATTTATATGTGAAAATTGCTTTATGAGTTGTGTAGTTTGTAGGATGAAAAAGTTGACGATCTACTGTATTTAAGAATGAGCATGCAACTTCAGAGTTCTTTAGTCTTTTTAAGTAAAATGATCTTTTGATTTTGTAACAACGGACACGTAAAAGATCCTATGTTTGACCTATATTGACCTATCGTTTTGACCATTAAGGATTGGCTTGTTAGCGGCCGACTTTATTTACAAAGATAAGATTTCTGTATTGAAACTGTCAACGTATTAATACACATTGTTTAAAATCATCAAAATCTGTGTATTGTAGCGAATGGAATATTGTAATATCCTAACAAAAAGGCTTGTAAAGGTTTGTAAGTCATACGTTGTCGATGCTCCTTTGTGGTTTATCTTTGCCATGACAATATTTAGTTGAACACGTGATGCCATAAAACGTGTTGGCAACAGCAACATATGTAGTATTTCCACGCAATATTTTTTTGTAAAAAATGTTTGCACTCCATAACGAATAGACCGCATATGTTGCTGTATAGTTTCCCGTTCTCTTTCATTTCATAGCGGTACAAGTTTACATGCTTATACTTCAATTAAAACAGGCTTGGTCTGGTCATTCCTAGTACTTTGAATATTTAGAATAAATTGTACAATTCTTCCTCCAAAACCTATTGAACACGGTTTTGTTTTGATTTTTTTTAAGTTTGTGTCAAATTTCGTTTGGCGGTAGTGTATACCGTTCTGATTTCGGTACCATCCGCCTCGACCGAAATATATCGAATTCTGCCGAGCGTTTTCTTCCGGAAACAACAAGCAGTCAACAGTATACAATGTACAGTTATTTCATGGATGCGCGGTGAACAGTCAAAACTGTTGTCCCAATGTATCAGGGATGACTTCTACCTGATCAAATTTGAAATATAGAAAGAAAGATCAAATTATATTATATATTATATATTATATGAGGTAGGTATATAATAGATGAGGTACTACAGGGGTAGTCTGCACGATAGGGCAACAGTTCAAACTATTGACCGGCCAACAGTTCGAAATAGTCACCGGTAACAGTTTAAAACACAGCAACATTACTTATTCGACGAGGAAATAGCAAAAAAATAATTATCATTTATGTAAGGAAACGGGTAATAAGAAAAGATATTCACCGGTCAACAGTTCGCAGTGCAACTCGATAAGCGAAGCTTAGCAAAGTCTCAACAGTTTCAATAAAAAAGCTCAATATCACGCATTGATATTTATATAATGTGTTAGGTAATTATACTAACTATTATATGTAGGCACTCGTGCCAAATAAACACGCGATGCTGAAAAAAGTGAGTCATGCAGTTATTCAGATATCTAAGGGTTGTGTTATTTATTATAAAGTTTATATAAACAGCACATAATTGTCTGTGCAGAGCGACAGTACACTGGAGAGATTTCACATGTTCGACAACTAACTGGATTCACAGCCGTAAGCAGTTGCCACAAATGAACACTCCATTTTATGCGCATTGACGTTACGCATGATAATTCATACTGTGTTCCTTTTTAAATAATATGTCAAAACAGGTCATAAGAGTTGAATGTGTACGATGGAGAAAAAAACCCACCTTTGGAGATCACCAAGAAGAGGCCTGCACCAACAAGCAAGCCAACAAACAAGCAAGTCCTTGACAAAAGCTGCCGATGTCGGTGCGGGCGGGATGGCTGGAGGCATGGTGGTAGGCGTGATCATCTATCTCACGATTATGAAGATCAGCGGCAATGCGAAATCAGACTCAAATGATGGGATGTATAAGAAACCATTCCGATGTCTCGACCGCCGTCAAGGTTGTTTCAGTCGTAAAAGGTCAAGCCTTGACTTCTAGAATTATTTATGGAACAGTCATTCAAGCCAGTTAACCTTTTTTCATTAATTCATTCATTTTTTTTCATATTTTAACAATTTGTAAAACATGGTACATAAAGCATATATTACACATAAAATAAGTCACGGCCGGTAATCACGGTCGCCACCTCTTTTTTGCGATGGATTAATGAATGAGCCAATGCTACTTCCGATGTGGCGCTAAGGACCGGATGTTTTGAAATTTCACAGATAATTCTACAGGGTGAGTAGGTTTTATATGGGTTTTTTTCAACATATTTCGCATTATGTTAAAAATCGGACAATGTAGTGAGATTCAGCGAAGATTAATTCATCCACAAGTGTACAGAAACATATAATAACAACCCATTTGGAAACGTGATGACCTTTATAAGTTGTGGCAGGGTGAAGTTTTTTAAAAGAAAATCAATGTATTTTGCCTGTATGGCAAGCAAATATCCACACACTGAAATCGCAAAAGACATCAATCGATTGCTTTGAACATGTACAAGTTGTTGCATGCACAAAAACATTGGCCTCTTATCGATCTAATAGGAAATTTTGCATTCTTCCAAAAGAGATGGAACCAATGCCTATGAGGTGGCGCTAATGACAGAAGGTGGCGCCAATGCACATTTTCAGCTATTTTAATTTTCGGTGCCGTAAATATACTTGTTTTTGTGGTATTAATTGTTGAGTATTCGATCTTTTTTCTTTATTCGATCATAATGAAATATTAATTAAAAAGTAAAGTCTACATAATCATGAAGAAACATGTGTTGCAAAGCGATTTTGAAGATTTCTGTCATTGCATATACTTTACATCTGGAAAGTAACTTGAGTATAATAAAAAAAAAGGTTAACGATTTAAGACCGAGCTATCCTAATGTTTTGGAGATGTAAGTGAAAACAAACGACATATTTTAGCCTAATAAAGATTCGTTGACCTTTGCCTTTTCGCGAATTAAGCATTTGTATTAGGGGAAAAACTCATCATTTCAAGCAGAAGTTATACCTTTTAATTATTTCGTAAATTACTTACTGTATAAACACATTTGTTGTAGAAGAAAGATTTTGAGAATGTTTAGAATTTAGTTATTGGATTTATTGACTTTTTCATATTTTGGGTTAATATCGTACAATATGTCAGGTCGCTGACTTCTTAATTGAGTTGGTTACTTATATATTTACAGATTAACAAATTGAAGATTTACAAATTGCTTTTTTATAGAATGTGTTTATGTTCTGTATAGATTTTGGTTTACGTATTTACGTTGCAAAATAAAANTAAAGATAGTTTATTACAAATTAACCATTCACTTAGAACATTCATTTCGGAGAACAAAACTGATTCAAGTTCAGACCTATCCTTACCAGAGACCAAAATACCAGAATCATCTGCATACAGTAATAACTTATTCTTTACTGCACCAGACATGTCATTGACGTAGATAAGAAACAACAAAGGTCCTAGAATAGAGCCCTGGGGAACACCACATGTTATCGTTTCTCGAGAAGATTTACTACCACCGACATCAACCAATTGATGCCGATCCGACAAATATGAAGTAAACCACTGAACAGTAACCTTTGAGAGACCCAACGCCTTCAACTTCATCAATAGAATGCCATGATCAAAAGTATCAAAGGCTTCTTGCAAATCCAACAAAACTGTACCAACAAGATTACCTGTATCCATTTGGAACCTAATGTAATCTGAAAGATGAATGAGACATGTGTCAGTAGAGAAACCTTTTCTGAAGCCAGACTGGAAATCATACAGGAGATTATTTGAAGACAGATATTATTCAACCTGATCAAAGATAACCTTTTCCAATGTTTTGGATATAACACTTAGAACTGATACTGGGCGATAATTACCAACTTCCGTCTTGTCATTTTTCTTATATTATGGGACCACTCGATCTGACTTCAGGTCATCCGGTACAGAACTTTGGATGATGGACAAATTAATTATGTGGATAAGAGGGAGTGAAATCATTGGGGCAGCATCTTTCACAAAACGAGAGGAGTTACCGTCTACCCAGTAGCTTTATTTGAATTAAGAGAATTCAAATATTTGAAAATCTTACTTTCAGAGACAAGGGAGAAACTAAAATTATCAGCTTTGACACCTTTAGAAGAATAAAAGTTAAAAACAAAACTACTACCAAAAATATTCTGACATGTTGAAAGTTTTTCAACTAGCTTGGAATCAACTGTAGTGTAAACAGAATTGAACTCTTCAGCAACTTTACATTTATAAGACAAATTTCATCATCTATCTTTAAAACAATATTACATCCTGCCTTACCCCTTTTAGATGGAAGACCTTTTTTTAAAAACATTTCCATAAGGATTTAGAATCTGACTTGTTGTTATCTAAAGATTCTGTAAAACAATTTTTCTTAGCTTCAAATATAACAGACTGTGCTTGTGCTTGTTTACTTTATTTAAAAAAAAATCAGTTTGTATATCCTAATGTCGAACTGTATGTCTTTGGTGTTTTCAACAGCCTTTAGTTAAAAAAATTGTATTTACTCTTATATGTAAATTTGTTTAATTTTCAAAACTATCGTTCATGCTTATGAATGATATGTTGTTTTAACATTAGTAAACGGCTTTTCACAATCAATATAGTTTTTGTCCTACAATTTAAGATTATACTTAAAATCGTTGTTTCTTTCTATAGAAAAGGTACGTAAGACGGAAAGCTTCTGTTAAGGCTATGCTAAAAGCTATTTAAGAAATGATTCTAAGTTTAAAATGAGCTGACATTTGTATTTACAGTTTTTGTTTTGAACATGTAAAACTTGTATGCGCAAGGGATAGATGCAGTTGTAATGTATAAAGTATTGTTGCTTACATAATTAGTCATATCACTGCTAGAAGTAACAAAGTGGAGGAAATCAACAAACAAGTGTACAATAACCAATAGTGAATACAATATAAAGACGGATGTCCGGTTAATATGACAAGAATTTGTGGCACGAGGCCATTAAACACGAAAACGAAGTTCTTTGTTCTACAGAAAAAAACGGGAATAGAAGAAACGTGAACAACGGAAAAAAACGATTATTCACGTATTGCTAATTGTCCGTGATACAAAAACTTTAACTTTGTGTGCATTATTGTTTTCATTTAAAGAGGTCGCATGTGTTTTTAAAAATTCTGTCAAATATATGAGATTGCAACAGTGGCTTAAACTTGGTATCAACCTTCTTAATGGGGAAATCGAAATTCTAGTCCAAACTATCGGAGCTTAGAGTCCTATATCAACAAATTGGTTAGTATGAAACAAGTAGGTTGAACGCATGGTGTGCAACAAAAAGGTTGCAACGATCACACTGCAATTGATATATTGCAATCAATAGGCTGCATTTACTAGGCTGCATCACATATCCTGTAGCAGGAGGCTGCAACGAATAGGCTGCAACGTATAGTCTGCAACGAATAGGCTGCAATGAATAGGCTGCAGCGAATAGGCTGCAACGAATATGCTGCAACGAATAGGCTGCAATTGATAGACTACAATCAATAGACTGCAATCAATAGGCTGCAACGAATAGGCTGCAATGAATAGACTACAATGAATAGACTACAACAAATAGAATGCAATGAATAGGATGCAACGAATAGGATGCAATGGATATACTACAATATATAGGCTGCAATGAATAGGCTGCACCGAATAGGCTGCATTGGATAGACTTTAATGAATAGGCTGCAATGAAAAGACTGCAATGAATAGTCTGCAATGAATAGACTGCAATTGATAGACTGCAATGACTAGACTGTGAAAAATAGGCTTTAATGAATAGCCTGCAATGAATATACTGCAATGAATAGACTACAACAAATAGGCTGCAATGAATAGGCTGCAATGAATAGACTGCAATGAATAGACTGCAACGAATTGGCTGCAATGAATAGACTGCAATTAATAGACTGCGAAGAATAAGCTGCAATGAATAGTCGGCAATGAATAGACTGCAATTAATAGACTTCAACGAATAGGCTGCAATGAATAGTCTGCAATGAATAAACTGTAAAGAATAGGCTGAAATGAATAGGCTGCAATGAAAAGACTGTAAAGAATAGACTGCAATGAATATTCTGCAATGAAAAGACTGCAATAAATAGACTACAACGAATATGCTGCAATGAATAGACTGCAGTGAATAGACTGCAATTAATAGACTACAATGAATAGACTGCAACGAATAGGCTGCAATGAATAGTCTGCAATGAATAGACTGCAATGAGTAGACTGCAATGAATAGGTTGCAATGAATAGACTGCAATGAATATACTGCAACGAATAGGCTGCAATCAATAGACTGCAATAAATAGACTACAACGAATAGACTGCAATGAATAGGCTGCAATGAATAGACTACAATCAATAGACTGCAATGAATAGACTGCAATGAATATGATTCAATAAATAAACTGTAATGAATAGACTACTATGAATAGGCTGCAATGAATAGACTAAAACGAATAGGCTGCAATAAATAGACTGCAATGAATAGTCTGCAATGAATAGACTGCAATGAATAGACTACAACGAATAGGCTGCAATGGATAGATTACAACGAATAGGTTGCAATGAATATGATTCAATGAATAGACTGTTATGAATAAACTGCAATAAATGGACTACAGCTAATGGGCTGCAATGAATATACTGCAACAAATAGGCTGCAATGAATAGGCTGAAACGAATAAAATACAACGCATAGGCTCCAAACAATAGCCTGCAATGATTAGACTGCAACAAATAAACTGCAATGAATAGCATACAACGAATAGGCTACAATAAATATGATGCAATAAATAGGATGTAACTGACAGGCTGCAACGAATAGACTGCAACGAATAGACTGCAACGAATAGGTTGCAACTAATGAACTGCAATGACTCGCATGGACAAATGGCGATAAAAAACGTAATCTACAAATTTTGCATAATTTTTATCGAGCTATCCTTTGGCTCAAATTCGGTATCGTCATGGTGTTTCGATGATCATGTGTGATTGAGTATGGCATACCATTTGTTGTTAAAAACAAAAATAATATACACACTAGCTAAATTTCAATGAAGACCTAAAGATCTAAATGGTACAGCAATAAATACACAGAATACACATGAACACTGAGAAAATCTATATAAAACTAGTTTTCCAAAAGAGGTAGAATAACTGAATCCCATGATAATAATATCAACTGATTTATGTCAGTAAATAAGTAGTATTTGAAAAGAAAAAGTGTTTATATCATTTATTCAACGTACATTTGTTTATTACAAATAGTACACAGTTAATTCGCTCCCAGTGAAAGGATATACACTGATTGGTCGTATTGCACATCATGTATGTGCCATCGTAAAACCGACTGTTAAAGCAATGATTATGATTATACACGTTCAATGTTGTATTGCTGTCCTTAATCTCCTCCTCAACAAGCTCAAACACAAGCTCATTTCTGTGTAGGAAGCCCTGTATTGACGCCCATGCTTCCACAAACCCGACAGTGGGCAAGATGAAGTGAGAAAGGAGACGGATTGTCCACTTCCGGTTCATCGGAATTCGTCTGCTTCTCATGGAAATGTAGTTTCCGAAAGCTGTCAGAAAACAACACGTTTTCAGAGAGGAGTACTTAAATAAGAAACTATTTTCTACTGAGTGGCACCGGAAAGACCATGGAGCACATAGAGTTGAGAACATTAACTCAGAGAAGTAATGGCCCAACAAACATCGGTATATAGGCAAGCTTCACATAAAGCGGAAGAGTGTTTCCCCAGACAATGTGAAAATTGCCCATCCGTTGTTTTATCAAATCTGAGATTGAAAATGGACTTTTCTCAAGCATACAGCCATGGACAAAGCGGAATTTGTATCCTTTATCCCACGCCGTGAGAGCAAAACGTGTGTCTTCAGTGATACACTCCTTTGGTCCAAAGTCAAACCATATGTCTTCCTCCACGGTTACCTTGATGACAATAAAGGACCCTTTAAGACCGAATAATGGACGATTGAATAGTTGGTAAGCCAGTCTATGCAGACCGTAGTCCTTAGGTACCCTGATTCCATCCATTAAAGTCGTGACCCAGTTTTGACATCTTCCCCGGCATACGTGATCACACCATGACCAATGTCAGCTTTCGCATTTGTGATAAATTTAACAATACTGCGAATAGCATCTTCTGTCAATTTGGTTTCTTCGTCTAAATGAACAATCCAGTCAACTGCCGAAAGTGTATTTAAATGTGGGATCAGGCAATTATTCAGCGCCCCTGCTTTGAAAAGGGACCCCCGTGTTTTGTTTTATATTCATTTGGTACTACAGTCTGTTGGATTTGTGGATGAATATCCAATTGAAGTGAACGATCAGTTACTATTTGGAAGATAAAATTGTCCAGTCCTGCTTTGGTACACAATTTAGCATTATCCACGGTGACATTTTGAACAAGTTTCGGGAAAAGTCCTCGTGTAACAACGCGAAAAACAGACTAAGGGTGTTGAGCATGTGATCGGAACCAAATTTTTAACACGATACAATGGGTCAAACACTATCAACCCAATCATATTTAAGAACACAAACGGAATGGTCAAATACATTCCACACTTGATTGCGTACAGAAACATAGTAAACGGCGTTCCATATTTTATTATCACGTCTTCGAAACGGTCACCATTCTCATCCTACTTGCAATTTGCAAAGAAAACGCCAACGTAGATATAAGTCACCAATACCACAAGGACAGCGATATGTTTTATTGTGTCTACCATGTTTAGAGTGATGACCTGATGACCGAGTGAACAAGACCTACGGACATGTACAATACGGATGGAGCGATACAATGGTAGTTAAGGATAAACATGTGTTTAGCGGGTAGTTCGCAAGGCATCATGTCTCGTTTAATGCGTTATGACATACACCAAAAAAAGTTTAACATTTTCGCAGTTTAGACACATTTTTTAACATATAATGCTTAAATATTTTCACAAAAATTAAATTTAGTTAATGTAACATAAGTCTTTCATATAAAAACTATTAAACTTCATAAATATTCGATTAAAATAGTCTTATATTAACATTTGCCGGGTGTTTTTTTGTATGAATATCGGTGCCATTATATGGCATTAAACTCAACGCAGTTGCCTACTTTTGTCTCATCAAGATTGTATGCACCCACTTTCAACGGATAGATGGCATGTGCATATGTCTTTTTTCCGTCCTTCCGTCCGTCGGATTTTTCTGTCATGTGATACTCAAAATGAAGATCTATAAAAACATCATATTTGATGAAACTTATTCATCAGCATGTGAACTTGAGCACCTGGGTATTTTTTTGCGCCGATTCAATGCGTCAGTCCGATTTGAATGTCGCATGTGAGACGAAAAGTTTGCTAGAATGACGAAACTTAATAATCATAACACTTATCAAATGGCACTCAACAGAGTTGTGGCTATATGGATGAAACTTGAATATTGAAGCTTGAATATTTGGAATATTGTTAAAATAATAATAACACATTGCCAGATGGGGTAATTACGAGACGATCAAGAGCGGGAGCTGTATTTGTGATCCCGCTAAGAAATTTCGTGGCGAGTACAGTCGGGATATAGAGCGAATATAAATACGTAATAAACGCTTATCCCTTTCTTGCTGATATGACTGAAAAGTGAGCGGCATTAAAAAAAAGTAGCTAAGGGTATAAAACGGCGGAAAATACCTGTATCGGCATGGACGTCGCCATTTTGACTTCCTTTAGATCATCACGTGATTACACCCTCTGATGGCAATATATATGATACAAAAATATGCTCGCCCTGGGGGTCGAACGCGGGACTCCTACATCCGAAAGCTAACACGTTACCACTACACCACGCAAACTGTAGAAATAAGATGGTAATAAATACTCGTGTGTGGTGGTTTATAACGCTTTCTTATTTTTCTGATTTCGATTGGTGATTTTAAAATAAACTAACATAGATTTCATATATTTTCTTACTCAGGGCTGTTAGTTTGCTTTTTTCAATGTAATGCATACCGGGTACATAATTTTGTAAATCTATGACACTTTGTTTATTTTTATCATTAACCAAGTATAAACATGCATTAATCAAGTATAAACATGCATTTTTAACAATTATAATGCCAGTTATCTTGTTTTGTCCTTTCCTGTTTATAACGTTATTATTGTTCTTGTTGTACGATGTTTCGGGGTTTATTGTTCAATTTAAATATCACAACGTGTGTCCACAGCTCATGCATTGTGCTTAAAATCTACAAATTACAGCGACCTTTCAGATTTTGACAAAAGGACAAATAGAAACTAAAACGAACGAATAAATTATCAATCTCCACGCAGAGTTGACGTTCCATGCTCTCACATACAACCTCTGCCATCACAAGAAAATCCTACCAGATTCGGTAGGATGTTATTTTTTGTTTGTTTAAGTATTATATTATGAAAAGGAGAATCATTTTCTTTTATATTTTGAAAATTGTGTATAAGTTTAGGTTCATAATAAAAAAATAAATAACTTAAACTAAAAAAGTAAAAATTACTGTTTACAAATTTAAAAATAACCGTTGATACTGTACGACGCCCTTATTGTACCTCGTGGCTCGGCTATTATGACTTAGTTGGTTATAACGGCAGGGATTTTAGATCATTATATATATGAGTCTTATTTTCCGGTTAAACATACAACTCTTGTTTCCACAAAGGAAACATTTCTCCGGCACATTCTTTTTCGGCGTATATGCATTGCTATCTATGCCGTTGATACTATAAGACGCAATTATTGTATCACGTGGCTCAGCTATCATCACGTGGTTGTGTATGATGGCAGGGATTTGATCCAGCTATGCTGGTTCCAGTCAAATCTCTGTGCGGAGGTTGATAAATTATACCCTAACAAGCAAATTTACACTTATTATCAAGATTAATATTAAACACATTTTTTTTTCCTCTGGTCTATCATCAAGTGAAGTAGACACATTTGTAAAACGTGTTTTACGCTGTTCATCGATAACATATGGCATAATTAAAGCTTTTGTTATTAACATAGCATATAAACATTCTTTTTCAATAATAAAGCCTTTATTTACCAATGAACGCTCAAAAAGGATGTTTGTTAGAATCCTCGCAAATGATTGTCTTGATATTACAACTATTGTTTTAGATAATACCCAATATTAAAGTTTAATTAGTGAATAATTTACTTATATTTTTCACATAATTGAACAACACCGTTTAAGGTTGGTAGGTAAATGCCCTAAAATACTTGGAGGTGCAAAAATCATTGACTGAGTCAGAAACTGATAGTTTGAAACTATTGCATTATGTTTTTGTCGCCATCATCATTATCATTATCATTATGTTAAATTCAATCATCTTCACAATGGGTCTAATCATCATCAAGACAATCTTAAAAAGTATTATCATAGTTATTTATCAGCATCATTATTATAAACAACAACATCAACAACACAATCTTCATCCTTATTTGTATCATCATATTATTATCATCATCATACGTGTTATGATTATGATAACTTTTAGTATTATTAGTTAAGTTGTTATTTTTCACTGACGAGTACATTTTGAGTATGCATGTTTCATTTTATTATTCGACAAGAGAATGAAATGAGAAAACAGGTACAGAGATAAGAGGCAAAAACCAGAAAGCAGCTTAACATCACGGGAAAGCTGGCAACAACACAATGGAGAGCCAACGACAAGATCCCCACACCGGTGTACCAAGGCACAGTAAGACCTCACATAGAATACGGCTTCAACTCCTGGATAACGGCTGCCCAACATAGTCCAAGACCAGGCTAAGAGCATCATAACCGTTGCGAGGGATGAAATAGACCACTGTTATTAGTTGACGTAGTAGTAGTAGTGGTGGTAGTAGTAGTAGTAGTAGTAGAAGTGACGGTAGCGGTGGTGGTAGTGGTGGTGGTGGTAGTAGTGGTGGTGGTAGTGGTAGAAGTGATGGCAGTGGTCGTAGTGGTGGTAGTGGTAGTGGTGGTAGTAGAGTGGTGGTGGTAGTAGTGGTGGTGGTAGTAGTGGTGGTGGAAGTGGTGGTGGTGGTAGTGGTGGTGGTAGTGGTGGTGGTAGTAGTGGTAGTGGTAGTGGTAGCGGTAGTGGTAGCGGTAGCGGTAGCGGAGGCGGTAGCGGAGGCGGTAGCGGTAGTGGTAGCGGTAGCGGTAGCAGTAGTAATTGTCTTATTATGGCGCCATTTATATCTTATTTTTTACTTAAGGGCGGACATTGGTTACTTTTTGTATTTTACGAAGCTTGTATTTTAAAGTGCCGCACTGCCACCCCATAAATGTGCCGCCTAGTTCGCCGAGTGGTTAAACCGGGCCTGCGAAAGTTCTTAACACGCTTTTGTAGATCTGTAGACAGAAAACTATTGAAAAGATTATAATTTAGTTCGTTGCTTCTTCTACGTGGAATGATTTGTGTATGGAAATGTTAATCTATAGTGAGGATAATTACCTTAAGAGAAGGTAACGCATGCCTTCAAATGAACACGTTTTGATGCCGTATTTGACGAGGAAGCTTCAACATCGATGACGACAGCAACAGCTTAATACACAATTCCATGAAACGGACGTTGTAGAAAATAGCACAAGATGCTTACATTAAAATATGTTGTTGCTTATCATTGAATACCATTATCAAGGATAAATAATTTATTCTAGTTATTTTAAAAAGTATTATCACTTAAATATACCGGACTTGCGGACTTTATAGAACACTAAGCGCGCGTTTAATCCGGTAATTGTTAACCCAAATTCGACGACACCTAAATTCGACGATGTTCTATTTATTTTCGATTAAATGGATGAGTATTGTCTTGGAATCATTTCAAAGTAATACAGCCGAGTTAAAAATTATTATTTTGTGTTATTAAACATTTCATTATTTCTTTCATTATTTGCTAAATATTGTTTCATGTAACCGTTACACCGTCGAATTTGGGTCACACCGGAATATTATTTCGTTGGGTTTTTGTTGCAAGAAAAAAGAAGAAACGAACTGCAAATAAACATCGTATTTTTGTTGTAAAATAGTATTTTCTTAGTAGAATTAGATACAGTTTCAAAGGTGAATCGCTGTAGAATAGATGAAGCAAATTTTGTTGAGTTTGCAGATCTACTCGTAACCTTGTGAACAATAATTCAAAGTGCTTCGAATCAATTCCAGCAAAAACTGTCATCTTTAAAAATTCATTCTTTGTTAAAACTGTGATTGATTGGAACAAACTAAGTGATGACATTGTGAACTCTTCAACAATAGGTATTTTCAAAGACAGTGTATCAACATATAAGACATGCTAAGAATCTCCTTAATTTCAAACCCACCGTCAAAACCCANATATATATATATATACATTTTTTTACCAATAAGAGTATTATAATTTTACTGTCTCAAATTAATTTAGTAAATTTTATAAACCTGTATCTCTGTATGCTTGATTTATCAACTGTGATGCTATTTTAAATTCTATGTTTGCCATTTCTTATGCCATAAGCAGATACAAATTATTTTATGTGTAATATATGCTTTATGTACCATGTTTAACAAATTGTTAAAATATGAAAAAAATGAATGAATGAATGAATCAAAACATCAATACTGTTACAATAGCACACTCGACCACCGTCGAGTGAAAGCCAGAATTGGTTTCTTCGGCGTATCAATCCAGATCCAGATCCAGAAAACTAATTAAAAAAATAAATAATTCGTATATGAAACTTTTCTGTTTAATACATGTGCATTGTTTAAAGGTGCAATAGATGTCAAAACGAGTGAAACCAAATTTTATATAATATAACATTCTGGGTAAGTATTTTGATAGACCTCTGGTTAGATAAATGGGTAGATGGAACATGGTTGGGTGAAGGAGTTGATAGGTTGGCGAGTGTTTTGATAAGTTGGTGGATTGATAGTTAGATATGAGGGTAAATGGTTGGAGAGATAGAATGATGGTTGGAAAGATATGTGGATGGTTGTATAGGTAAGTGCATGGTTGGATATGAAGGAGGATGGGTGGAGAGATATATGGATGATTGCAGAGATATGTGGATGTTTGAATAGGTACGTTACTGGTTGGATAGGTGAGTGCATGGCTATATAGCTGTATGGATGGTTTGATGGGTGGTTAGTGGATGTGTGGTGTGATAGGTGTTGGAAGGATATGTGGATAGTTGGATAGGTAATTGAAAGGTGCGATATTAGGTGGACGGATGGAGAGATAGATGGATGGTTGGAAAGATATGTGGATCGTTGGATAGGTGAGTGCCTGATTGGAGGTGGATTGATGGTTTGATACTTGAGTAGTGGGTATGTGGATGCATGATTTGATAGGTGGACGGATGGTTAGATAGGTAGTCGGATAAATAAGTGGATGGTTGGATGAAAGGACGTTTGGATCGGTATGCCTGGCCCGGGTAAGGCGACGGTTTTCATAACGTTTTTATGTTGTTTTTTTTCTTAACAAAATTCTTTACAAATGAACTCAACGCACATGCGAAAGTTCGTACCACTGATAATCGCAAGTAACTCTATTCATAATTGTAAAGATTAACAATAGATACAAGATGAAAATCGATGACGACAGCAACAGCTTAATAAACAATTCCACGAAACTTGCTAAGTCGAAAATAGCAAAGATTCTTAAATTAAAATAACTTTGCTTCTTATAATTGAATATCATTATCAAGGAGAACTAACTTACTTCAATTATATGTAAAGTATTATCACTTAAATATACCGGACTTGCGGACTTTCTAGAACATTTAGCGCGCGTTTATTCCGGTAGATTTTAATCTCGACTCCGAATAATAGATCGTAGTTATGACGTCACAATGCATATGACGTTGCAATCCGAATTCAACCGAAACAACGTCCTTAGTTACTGAAAAGTAAATACAGGCGAAAGACGTGTTTTTAAAGCTCTCGAAAATTGTGAAATTTACGGTCAATTTCAAGAATTTCCTTGATTTTTAAGGTACGTTTATTAACTTTATAGGGCGTTTTGACTAATTGACACTTTTAAAACGCTAAGTAAAAAATAATACAACGATAAACACACTTTTTAAAATGTGCACGTGTGGGTGGGGTGTGGGATATTCAATCGTTGGTTTTTTGTTGCAAGAAAAAAATGAAAACAAAATGCAAATATATATAGTGTTTTAGTTGTTATACAATCTTTTCTTACTAGAATTAGATACAGTTCCAAAGCAATGAAGCACATATAAAAGAAGTGTATGAAACTTTTCTTTGTACATGTGTGCATTGTTTTTAAGTTGATGCCATGGATGTAAAAACTAGTGAAACCACATTTGTTATAACGTTCTTGGACTTGGTTGATATTTGGATAGACTGCTGGTTAGATAGATTTGTACATGGAACATGGTTGTGTGGATGAGTTGATATGTGGGTTTGTGCATGGAGAGATAGATGGAGGGTTATATAGGTGGATTGATAGTTGGATGGTTGGATAGATAGCCTAGGTGGATGGTTCGAATTGATAGGTGCATGGTTGGATAGATATTTGGGTGGTTGGATAGGTGAGTGCATGGTTGGATTGGTAGGTGCATGGTTGGATAGATATTTGAGTGGTTGGATAGGTGAGTGCATGGTTGGATTGGTGGATGGTTGGATAGATAGGTTGATGGTTGTAAATATAGGTGGATGGTGAGATACATGTAGGTAGTGATGGGTTGGATAGCTAAGTGTATGGTTCAATAGGTGGTGGTTGGTTTGATATGCCTGTAGTGGGTATATGGGTGTTTAGTTTGATAGATGGATGGATGATTAGATAGGTAAATGGCTGGTTGGATAGATATACGGATGGCTGGAAAGATAGGTGAATGGTTGGAAAGGTTAGTGAATGGCTAGATAGGAGGGTTGATGGTTTATAGATTGGTGAATATGTGGTTTGATGGTTGGTAATGTGGATAGATGAGTGGATAGTTTGATAAGTGGATGAGTGGGTGTGTAAGTGGTTGATGGGTGATTGGATTGTTGGATTGGTGAGGGATTAGTTGATAAATGGATGTTTGGTGGATGGATTAATGGATGCATTGATTGGTTGTTTTATGGTTGGATAGTGGGTAAGATGAATGGACATGTAGTTGAATAGTTAAATGGGTGGATGATCATTGGGCGTGCAAGTGTTGGATGGGTGAGTTAATTGTTGGAAAGGATCCATTGATTGTTGGAAAGGTTGATGGTAAGATTTGTTGAATGTTGGATTGCTGGGTGGATGTAAATATATGACGGTATATTGGTACTATAGTCTGTCAGTTTGTGTTTATTTGTCCCCTACCGGTTTCACCGGAGGGGACTTATGGTTTGCGCTCTGTCAGTCAGTCTGTCTGTCAGTCTGTCACACTTTTCTGGATCCTGAGATAACTTTAAAAGTTCTTCATATATTTTCATGAAACTTGAAACATGGATAGATTGCAATATGGACATTATGCACGTCATTTCATTTTGTTCCTACATCAAAAATTCTGGTTGCTATGGCAACAAATAAAAAAAATAAAAATCTGACAATGGTGGAGCCGGTAAGGGACATAATTGCTTGGCAATAGTCTTGTTTCCTCTGTATTCGGTAACTTTGAAGTAAGCCTGTAATCAATAATACTGGGAATAAATGAAGACAAAGGCCCTACAACTGTTTATCATTTTCTTTCCGTTTCTGTTATGATAACAAATACAATGTGCATAATGTCCAGAATAATTTATAACTATGGCAGCAACTTTTACTAAAGACAAAAATTATTAAATGTGTTCATATTTTCTTATGTCTTGACACATGCAACAGAAAGTGTTCAAACCGTGTGTGTGAAAACACTTCCAATAATTATTTCTCTACAGAAGCAGCTATGTCTGTAATTTGTTTTATTTATTATCCTCGCCAATGGGTAACCGTATGAAACAGGATAAGGGCATCCCCTTCATATCTTACCAAGTTTATGGTGTTAGTATCATAACATGTCATGGTTTTTGAATAATTGAGTAAATAGACGCATAACATTTAATAGATACAATTACTAATTTGTATTGGAGAAGAAAAAAAAGATAGCAAGATACTTTTAATGAAGAGCACAAACAAGTCACAGCAAATTTAAATTCAGTACTGTATGGATAGATGCTGAGAAAGATTACAATGTCATTTCTTTGCTGTACAGACAAAGATCTAGACATTGTCATTTATCATTAGATATACTCCTACCTCTTGCTTTCTTGCAGATGGCTATAAAGAAAGACCACAAAGTTATTTCCCCTGACTGTCTGGCAAGCATGGCTGACAACCACCTAAGGGAATATTTGCCCTTACCCAACGCTGACTTCTATGACGTCACGCTTGCGCCTTCCTACTTGCGGGAGGCGGTCCTTATTCCCAAACCCTCTGTTCTGACTGGGAACATGGGAATGTAAGTTCTGAAGTACTGATATATTGTTGTTTATGTATATCAAGTCAATTGTATGTTTAATCATATAGACACATTTAGTTAAGTTAGTTTAAACCTTTGATTTTAGNGTTCTGTCAGTTTGAACCCAGGGAAGGCAATAATATTTACTCAACTGATTTTTATTGCTTAAATAAATAATTTAGACTATTCAAAACATAATAGATTTGTTAGAAAATATATTTAACGACATTTTTCAAAAATACAAAAATCTGTTTATAAGTCCCTTCAAAATGTGTTTTGAATACTTCAGACTTTATTCACTTAATGTATCTAGCAATATCTAATTTTCACAAGCCTTCAATATTAAATGTTCAAATAAGGTCTGTGAAGTTGGCTAATATCTATAAGATTGGACATCTACATATTAAAGATCATATATACATATTATAAATAAATTGAGGAAAAAACCTGAATCAAAAGCGATATGAACTCAAGTAGGTTCCTTTTCTTGCAAACGTCTTAAAGATCTTTATAAAAGTGTTTTAACATGTGCATTGCTTGAACTTCAGATTTACTGACATGCAGGCGTTCTGTCGACTGACGGGCTATACACCACTAAACACAAACATGGCTGTACATCGTGTAGCTGGCAAGCTGCCTAATATCGTCCATAAAGGTAATAACCATAGCACTTCTGTTCTACACCACTTCAAATGATCAACCACCAGTTATACTGCCTTACATATGTTTACTGATTTTCAAGACTCACGATATTTCAGTATACTGATATTTAAAATATATTCCATCTAATGATATTGCAATATAGAGCATTTTTGTAATTAAATACTGGGATATGACGTTTTTCAGTATCATTGCAATACTTGGATATTTGAGTACACTGATATTGCACTGGTACGATAGTTCATGTAGTAACTTTAATGGTATTGCAAAATAGCACTATAACAGCCATGTGATTTTTCTCATTTTGTTTGGTTTCTTTACATTCTACTGTTATTATGCTTGTTTCTCTCTATTCTTCACTCCACTTTCACTCTCTTTGTCCTCCTTCTTTTCTGCGGCTTGATAGTGCAGGCCCTCGACTCCATGGTCCAGTCTTTTCGTCGGGCCTTCAGCTTTCAGAGCCAATACGAGCTCCTGGAAGAAAGGCCTGAAAATGAGCTGTAAGCTTAATACCGGTGCAATAGTGATATATTGGCCAAAATGTTGCCTGTTGTAAAATTATTTCTCTGTTGAAAAAGGTTTCACTCCATTATTGTAGCTCTTATGACATCCCCTACTCTCAATTTTACATTTCTCCTATTTCTATTAAAGATCTGTTTACACCTACAACAATGTGAGTTGTGTTTGGTTGATTTTGTATGCTGTTTTGCACGATTCATGATTTTGTGGGTTGATTATTTAAGTTTAAACTTCTATGACAAAACAATGAAGACCATGGTTTATGTTTTGGTATGACACTTCTTCATAGTGTTTTTGTTATGGATTAAATGTCACATGGTTTTGGGTGGCTTTGACTTGCTTGTCTTCAGAAGTGTTGGTATTACGTGATCCAGTTTTTACACCCTAGAATTGTGACCCTCCGTTTATTCCTCACATGACACGTGGTCTCTGTTGACAGGTTTCCCCACGCGGCTGTCCAGGAGTGGCACAGGAAGGAGCAGGAGCTGCTTTCCAATCTCTCCAAGCACGAAGACTCTGTCAAAAGACTCATGGAGGCTAAGAAGGTACATTACTGTTATTGTTTTGTATTATCGCTAAAAGTGTCATTCTGTGAATTAGTTTCGAGAATAAAGTATGCGGATCCCTTTACTGCCATCATTGTGTTCATTAGTGCTTGAGACCACATTATTTTGGTAGAAGAAATTATCAAACAAAATAAAAACCTTTAAAACTCGTGCATTTTGCACATATTTTGTGTTATATATGACTCAATTTAATTAATTGATAATTTTTGATATTGAACATTCCTAGAGAACTTAGAAATGTTCCCTGCAATTTTGGTACACACCGATGAATTACAAGATAGATAAAACATACATTTTGTCATATTCCACATGTATTTTGTGATATTTCTCATGAATAACACAACATTTCCTCATTCATTTCATTCTGCAGGAGTGCTGGATGTCTGAGAGCAAGGTGAAGAAGTACAGACTTATCACCGCTGTGCAGACATCAGCACTCGGTTACAATCCTAATGATAGCATGGGACGCACAAAGGCCCTCCATGTAAGTGGTCGGACTAATAGTTTATTTGTTTTGTTTAAGGTTCAAAACCTTCAAAACAGGGTTTGATAATATTCGTTTACTTTAACTTAATTTTTTAAGAAGCTATTGTCTTAAAACTAACATGGTATTTGTTGATAAAATGCGGAGGTGGAATAATGTACAGACAGGCAAGAAGGCAGACAGACAGACAGTCATCTTAGGCAATTCTACAAACGCACATACTATTAATACCGGTACTGCAAATAAAATGAAGCGTAAACAGCCATTCAGTAAAAATAATCGATTAATTGGACCGATAAATTTATTTGTTAAAAAATATTTATTACTGGAACAATTTCTTTAATATGTTAGACAATAAGTTTTCTCATAATGTAAAATATAAATATTGGTTGAAATGCCTATTTTGAGAAGGCTGCCATTGTTTTACCCCAACAATAGATATGTAGTAATTGCGTCTGAGATGATTTACAACAAAAAGAAATACCCAGGAGGTATGCATTGTTTGGAAGTTGTGTGTTACTTTTCAGGAAATGCAGAATGTCCTCGTTAAGAAGGAGAAACTCCACATAAAAGCCTGTGGCCATTTCCAGGACATGCTTCTTGCAGAAATCAACCTGCTGGAAACAGTTCACAGGGTAAAAGTATTTGCAATGCAGAAACATTGAGATTCGCTGTAACGCAATTAAACAAAAAAACACTTTCTTGATTGAAGATTCTCTCATATGTGCACATTCAGATGGGTTTTTTTTTGCCTTTCTTTTTGATTTTCTTTAATCTTAATTGGTATTATAGCAAAAAAGCTCATATTGTTCAAAATGTTTTGTTTAGGGACTGAGTATATCTATAACATTTGTTATATAACTTTTTGCAATCAGAACTTGCAGTGTCAGATGTTTGTATCATATTGGTAATGTAATTCATTTACAACGCTTAAAGATATTGATGATACTGCACTGTGATTTTCAAATAATAATAGAATTCCTGTTTATGAGCCAACCAATTGCCAATAAGGCACTATCTGAACATGGGAACTTGCAATGCAGAAAATGTATTCCTTTCTTCGGCAAACCGATAATACTGGACAAAATAACTTATTTCAACATTGCCCCCAACCTTTCTGCATAATTTCAGATTTCTGAGGAGCTAGAGGGCGCCGTATTGGACGAGATTCACTCTGGCATACATCGCCTCATGAAGGCTTATAGGCAGGATGTCAGGTGAGCTCATAACGGTTGTATTGGTGGTGGTTGTGGGACTGATGTTACCTGTCAGAATTATATGAGTTGTGGTAGTGGAATTGGTTGTGGTAGTGATATTGGTTGTGGTAGTGATATTGACTGGGAGAGTGATATTCGTTGTGAGATTTGTATTGGTTGTGGGAGTGATATTGGTTGTGGGAGTGATATTGGCTGTGGGAGTGATATTGGTTGTGGGAGTGACATTGTTTGTGAAAGTCATATTGGTTTAGAGAGTAATATTGGTTGTAAGAGTGATATTGGTAGAGTGATATAGGCTATGAGAGTGATTTTGGCTGTGAGAGTGATATTGAATGTGAGAGTGATATTGGTTATAACAGTGGCATTTGCTCTAAGATTTATATTGGCTTGGAGAGTGATATTAGCTGTAAGAGTGATATTGGCTCGCCGCTGTAAGAGTGATATTTGCTGTGAGAGTGATCTTGGCTGTAAGAGTGATATTGGTTATAAGAGTGGCATTTGCTCTTAGATTAATATTGGCTTTGAGAGTGATATTTGTTGTGACAGTGATATTGGCTGTAAGAGTGATATTGGCTGTAAGAGTGATATTTGCTCGCCGGTGTAAGAGTGATATTTGTTGTAAGAGTGATACTGGGTGTGATATTGTTGTGAGAATGATATGGCTGTGAAAGCTGTTTTGGTTGTGAGAATTATATTTATTGTGAGAGTGATATTGATGTGATATTGGTTGTGATAGTAATGCTGGTTGTGGGAGTGATATTTGTTGTGTGAGTGATATTGGTGGTTTGAGTGATATTGATTGTGGGAGTGATATTGGTGGTGAGAATTTGTTGTTTGAGTGATATTGGTTGTGAGAATGATATTGGTTGTGGGAATGATATTGGTTGTGAGAATGATATTGGTTGTGAGAGTGATATTGGTTGTGGGAATGATATTGGTTGTTAGAGTGATATTGGTTGTGAGAATGATATTTGTTGTGTGAGTGATGTTGGTTGTGAGACTGATATTGGTTGTGGGAGTGATATTGGTTGTGAGAATGATATTTGTTGTATGAGTAATATTGGTTGTGAGAGTGATATTGGTTGTGAGAGTGATATTGGTTGTTAGAGTGATATTGTTTGTGAGAGTGTTATTTCTTGTGTGATTGATATTGGATGGTTTGAGTGATATTGATTGTGGGAGTGATATAGGTGGTGAGAATTTGTTGTTTGAGTGATATTGGTTGTGAGAATGATATTGGTTGTGGGAATGATATTGGTTGTGAGAATGATATTGGTTGTGAGAGTGATATTGGTTGTGGGAGTG
>VMBQ01006310.1:0-42301 GCA_007657795.1 Dreissena rostriformis | reverse complement strand
ACACGTATATCGCATTTGTTGTGTTCGTTTGTGTGAACTTTTACCGTTTTCAACAGTATTTCAGTCATAGTACATAGGTCAGTTAACCCATTTATGCCTAGCGTCTAGAAAAAAGGCCTTGGCAAACAGCGTAGACCCAGATGAGACGCCGCATGATGCGGCGTCTCATCAGGGTCTGCGCTGTTTGCTTAAATGAATTTCTGTAAGAAATATTCTAAATATAGAAATAAATATACTAGATATCCCTAATTTTGGAAATAAATTGATCCAATTTAGAAGGATGGGAGAGTCCACTAGGCATAAATGGGTTAACCTTCATATTGGATTTGTTCACTTATATATGGCTGTATTGTGAGATGAACAATAATGCTTTTTTCAGACTACCCAATCAACCTCAACCTCTCAAACATACTACAGAGGCCAAAATAATGCACAAACAAATAATGTTGGCTGCTTACCCAAATAGTTATTATAATAATCATACGCAGAGCTCCAAATAACGGTCTAAAAGGCGAAAATAAACATTCAATTTAACAAACAACTATTTAGATTAAAAATCCTAGAGTACACATTTTGCACTGATGAAAATTAAATAAGTAGTCCAAATTTGATATATTTCTTAACTGTGGATATTCAGACCATGTATAATAAACAAATTTTGAAGTGTTGGGGAACTCATAAATTGATCATTACCTGAACTATTGGCCTCAAAAATCAGTGTTAACTTATATACCATTACATCATCTCCCAAAAACAACCAAAAAGCAATTCTCAATCCTAATTAAAACCTCTTTGCATATCAGATGGATGAACAATTCTGGAATGGGGGCAACTACTTGAAGCAAGTGCCTATTAAAATACAATTCACACAAGTGTGCCTTGCAGCTAATGGTAGTGGGGCAAACTAATAGTGTCATGTCTCCCACAGAGGTTACACACAACTCTAAGCTTTAACAAAACCCTGAGGCTGGTAAGCAAAACTGAAACCACAGTAAATATCCCATGCTTGTGATTTGTCATGCAAGTGTACATTTTTTTTTTTCTTTTTGATTCACTTGCTTTCGGAAAAAGGGGCTTACTGCATGTGCGTAAACTGTTTGCCCAGATTAGCCTGTGCACTCCACGTAGGCTTAACAGGGACCATAGTTTCCGCTTGATGGTATTTTCCATTTAAAGAAGGTCACTTCATAGCGAAAATCCAGTTTAGACAGAGAGTGTTGTCCCCGATTAGCCTGTTCTTATAACAGAAAACTACACATAAATCATACAAAAACACATTGTAAACAAATTTCTGTTCAACAATTACACATAAGTAAGATACAAACATTTAGCCAAGTCACTTTCTTAAATTACAATCAATCAATGCAGACACTGTCCAGTTTTAGAGCCAATCTTAATTGCCTAATGATGTAGACATCATATAAGCGACAAGTCTGGCCGGTAAAGCTGTCAATCAAATTCTTGTTGATTCATTTACATTTACATCTGGACAAGTTATCAGACAAGTGAAGTAACCTAAATAAACACCACAGTGTACCTAATGTAAGTAACTGGTAAAAAATATGTTTANCAGGGGGGTGATTTAAGAACCACTTCAGGGGAGGAAAATGCCCAACTCCTCATATAGGATTCAACTTAACTCTTCATTTGTATATAGATCCAGCAAAGTTAATAACTATTTGTAAAATGAGTGTGACATTCAAAGGAAGGAAAACAGCTGAAAGCAGGAAAAATCACACCTCTGTGTACATTTAAGATTTCTGTACAATACTAGAAAGAGAAGAACACGGTTTACTTTTAATGAAATTATGCAATTTTAATAATTTATTTAAGGGGCAAGACACAACTCCTAACACATATATTTCATTTATAATCATAATTATTTATAATCATGATTATTAATATTATGGCCATTATTCGGTTGACAGCACGAAACAAAATGACCCAGTGCATACTTGAAAAAGAAAAAACCTTGAAACTTTTGTTATACAATATCTTGCTTAACTACATATAGTATTGTATTCCCGGTAATATCATATGGATAATTGTACAGTCCTTAATTTACCTACCCTGGAAAAGGTTCTTTGGGCCGATGTCTACATAACCCAGTTGTTAGCAATTATATATAACTAAATTTCATTTAAATCCTAAAATTATCTAATGCTGCGTCTGGCTCATCACACAGTTAATTAGGTTTCAAGTACTTATCAGACTGGAAAAAATATGCATTAACACATGTTTCTTGTTAAATCAAATTTCAATTATGATTTTTATATAAGATACATACTTCAAGTTATGATTTTCATAAGGAAATATTNTCTTGACCCGACATGACCCATATTCGAACTTGACCTAGATATCAACTAGATGCAACTACTGACCAAGTTTGGTAAAGATCGGATGAATACAATTTGAATAAGAGTCCGGACAAAGTGGCGCTGTTGAAAATGGACTAATTGACCCTATGACCTAGTTTTTTACCTGGCATGACCCATATTCGAACTTGGCCTAGATATCAACTAGATGCAACTACTGACCAAGTTTGGTGAAGATAAGATTTATACAATTTGAATTAGAGTCCGGACAAAGTAAAATGCACTAATTGACCCTTTGACCTAGTTTTTGACCCAGCATGACCCATATTCGGACTTGACCTAGATATCAACTAGATGCAACTACTGACCAAGTTTGGTGAAGATCGGATGAATACAATTTGAATTAGAGTCCGGACAAAGTGATGGCTTCCGCCCGCCGCCCGCCAAGGGGTTTCACATAATACGTCCCGTATTTTATACGGGCGTATAATAAGTAGAGACATACTTCAAGTCAATAGTGTCAGGCCCTCATTTTTAACCCTTTGCATGCTGGGAAATTTGTCGTCTGCTAAAATGTCGTCTGCTGAATTTCTAAAACTAGCATTTTCTTTGATTTTTTTTTTCAAATAATACTATCAGAATAGCAAACAGTTTGGATCCTGATAAGACGCCAGGTTCTGTGGCTTCTCATCGGGATCCAAACTGTTTGCAAAGGCCTTCAAAATTCGGTTCCATCACTGAAAGAGTTAAGATACAAAAAATCTGCAACATTGTACCTTTAGCTGGCTGGGCCCGTGTGAAAGGCTGCAGCAGTCTCTGGCGCTTCTTCTCATAGCCCTTCTGAGTTATGTCCCCTGAAACAATAGAAAAACATAAGTTTGTTTTTTACTTAGGACCATCGAATAGTAAGGGGTGTTGCAGCAGTTTGGGAGATTTTTTCCCGTTTTTCGGGGCATAAAACTGCGCGTATTACATGGTTTTGTATGGTAAATGAAACAGGTCCTTATGACATTTACTATCGATCTAGCTTTGTGTGACCTGTCTTGTACTACGATAAAAATCTTTCCAAAAAAAACATATACTTCAACTTTTTTAATTCAAATTATATGTTGCATGACAACAAATGCTTGTGTGTGACAAATTATTCCAGATTTCACACGGTCTGTGTGTCTCCTTACCCTACCATTTTATCAAGAAGGAAGTAAACACCCAAACAATTACAGGCTCTCTCAAGACAGCTATGATTATTTCCCACACCACACACTTTATCAGTGCATCAAAACTCTCATCCATCCTATCATTTTGTAATTGTGATTTTGTTTAAAGAAGGTCCCTTCTTAACAAAAATCCAGTTAAGGCAGAAAGTGTCGTCCCTGATTAGCCTGTGTGGACTGCTCAGGTTTGTCTGGATTGAAACTTAACACACATGCATTACGACCTGTTTAAAAAGAGCGAGGCTCAAATAAAAAAAAATCCCAATAAAAATTTGTTTCCAAATAATAATTACAAATACAATATGAACAAGTGATGTGTTTGTCAGAAACACAATGCCCCCTATTGCGCCGCTTTGAAATAGAATTTCTATTTATCATTTGGCAGGTTTAGAAATTATCTCCCTTTAAAGCTTATTACTTCCCTTGGATTGTGTTTTTTGACCTTTGACCTTGAAGGATGACCTTGACTTTTCACCACTCAAAATGTGCAGCTCCATGAGATGCACATGCATGCCAAATATGAAGTTGCTATGTTCAATATTGCAAAAGTTATGACCAAACTTTAACCAAGGTTAAAGTCTTTAACCAAGGTTAAAGTTTTGGACAGACAGACAGACAGACCGACCAAAAACAATATACCCCTCTTCTTCGAAGAAGGGGGCATAAAAATGAAATAAAAACATACGATCACCAGCCTTGTTACAGATTATAAGAGATTTCACACAGTCTTGGTACTCTGAATAGTTATTAACATTTTATAAAAAAAAAGTAAAAACACAAATAATTGCATGCTGGCAACACTCTCTCTAGATAGATATGATTATTTCCCACACCACCCACAAATATCAGTGTATCAGCAGTCTCATATATGGTATCATTTTGCATTTGAAATTGGACGCTCACTGTCATTGTGTGGATTTTTGCTGTTGTAACAGTGTTTCAGTCATATCATTGTGGTCAGTAAACTTTTCACTCACACCCCAGGGTAAGTTCAGTACTTAGTGCAAATACTTTAGTCAGTAACTAAAACTGCCGTACTTGAATCAGTGGTAGGAGGAGAATTGACGGAGAAATCATTTCAAGATCGATGCCCACACAAGTTTTGTGGCTGGGCCGGAAATCAAACACATCATCGTCAGATTTGTAGTCATTTTACCCCAAGTATGCAAATGTTTAATTGTCAACAACCTACTTTTCTGTGGAAAAATCAGTGAACACATGATCCTCAGATTTGTAGTCCAACATGTGCCTAGAAAGATCTTTTTTGAATTACCCTAACAGCCTTTAACCCTTTGAGCGCTGGAACCGGATTTTGAAGGCCTTTGCAAACAGTTTGGATCCAGATGAGACGCCACAGAACGTGGCGTCTCATCAGGATCCAAACTGTTTGCTATTCTAATAGTATTCTTTGAAAAAAAAATCAAAGAAATGCTAATTTTAGAAATTCAGCAGACGAGATTTTAGCAGACGACAAATTTCTCAGCATGCAAAGGGTTAATACAAGTATGCATACTTGAGTTAAATTGTCAACAACATACTTTTTTTTCTGAGGAAAAGTCAGTGACTTTTTCTCACCTTTTTTCTATTAAACTGCAGGTCAGGGTTATGCAACTGGGTCACTGACCTTACACAACAAAACACAGAACACATGTGTGAAGTTTCAATTGAATACCTGTAGTAGAAACAGTGTATGGGAAATACAGAGAAGATCATAATTATTAGCTACCATCAGAGAGTAACTGAGTAACAGCCAGGAGAACATTTTCTTTCCTTGCTCTACTCTCTGTATCACTGATGTAGATGCAGATAACAGCTGGTGATTGAAAACCAACCCCCTTACATGTACTGGGTATTGGGCTAATAAAGCTGTAAGGAGCTACAGGATCTAGCATGGGGATGACTTATGAGTTTTAAGTTACATGTGAGATTCCGAATATCCCCTCCCCCACCATTTCTCACCATTGATTTGAATGATTTCTAAAGACACCGACTATTATCTTATTTCCAAATACTGTAAAATCATGTATATATATATATAATATCTGTTGGTATGAAATTTCATGGTTGTTCCAAAAATGACTTTTTGGTGAATGTCTGATTTAAGAAAAAATGAGACATTCTTGTGGCTCATTTCCAAATGTGTTTATGTTAAATTTGCGGATTGGACAACCCAATAAATCAACTAAACCAAGCCAATTCGTTGAATTGATATCCCTGCCACATNTATTCCTTAACCCTTTGAGCGCTGGAACCGGATTTTGAAGGCCTTTGCAAACAGTTTGGATCCAGATGAGACGCCACAGAACGTGGTGTCTCATCAGGATCCAAACTGTTTGCTATTCTGATAGTATTCTTTGAAAAAAAATCAAAGAAAATGCTAATTTTATAAATTAAGCAGACAACATTTTAGCAGACGACAAATTTCCCAGCATGCAAAGGGTAAAATTCCTGGATCGGTCAACCCATGAAATCAA
Source organism: Dreissena rostriformis (assembly GCA_007657795.1). Taxonomy (NCBI): domain Eukaryota; kingdom Metazoa; phylum Mollusca; class Bivalvia; order Myida; family Dreissenidae; genus Dreissena; species Dreissena rostriformis. The sequence continues at coordinate 36,298 of VMBQ01006310.1, read as the reverse complement.
TAACAACTAATGTCCCACAAACAATAATAGATTTTCAGTATTACAATGGCATGTCACTACTTCAATAATTTGTGTCACTGCCTCAAAAATGTTTTTGTTTTGTTTTTATTTTAAACAAAAAGGAGAAACATACTTCAAGTCAATAGTGTCAGGCCCAAATGTTTAACCCTTTGCATGCTGGGAAATTTGTCGTCTGCTAAAATGTTGTCTGCTGAATTTCTAAAACTAGCATTTTCTTTGATTTTTTTTTTCAAATAATACTATCAGAATAGCAAACAGTTTGGATCCTGATGAGACGCCACGTTCTGTGGCGTCTCATCGGGATCCAAAACTGTTTGCAAATGCCTTCAAAATTCGGTTCCATCACTGAAAGAGTTAAGATACAACAAAGCTGCAACATTGTACCTTTAGCTGGCTGGGCCCGTGTAAAAGGCTGCAGCAGTCTTTGACGCTTCTTCTCATAGCCCTTCTGAGTTATGTCCCCTGAAACAATAGCAAAACATTAGTTTGTTTTTTACTTAGGACCATCAAATAGTAAGGGGTGTTGCAGCAGTTTGGGAGATTTTTTCCCATTTTTCGGGGTATAAAACTGCGCGTATTACATGGTTTTGTATGGTAAATGAAACAGGTCCTTATGACATTTACTATCAACTAGCATTAGTGTGACCACCTGTCTTGTACTACAATAAAAATCTTTCCAAAAAAAACATATACTTCAACTTTTTTAATTCAAATTATATGTTGCATGATAACAAATGCTTGTGTGTGACAAATTATTCCAGATTTCACACGGTCTGTGTGTCTCCTTACCCTACCATTTTATCAAGAAGGAAGTAAACACCCAAACAATTACAGGCTCTCTCAAGACAGATATGATTATTTCCCACACCACACACTTTATCAGTGCATCAAAACTCTCATCCATCCTATCCTTTTGTAATTGTGATTTTGTTTAAAGAAGGTCCCTTCTTAACAAAAATCCAGTTTAGGCGGAAAGTGTCGTCCCTGATTAGCCTGTGTGGACTGCACAGGTTAATCTGGATTGAAACTTAACACACATGTATTAAGACCTGTTTAAAAAGAGCGAGGCTCAAATAAAAAAAATCCCAATAAAAATTTGTTTCCAAATAATAATTACAAATACAATGTGAACAAGTGATGTGTTTGTCAGAAACACAATGCCCCCTATTGCACCGCTTTGAAATAGAATTTCTATTTATCATTTGGCAGGTTTAGAAATTATCTCCCTTTAAAGCTTATTACTTCCCTTGGATTGTGTTTTTTGACCTTTGACCTTGAAGGATGACCTTGACTTTTCACCACTCAAAATGTGCAGCTCCATGAGATGCACATGCATGCCAAATATGAAGTTGCTATGTTCAATATTGCAAAAGTTATGACCAAACTTTAACCAAGGTTAAAGTTTTGGACAGACAGACAGAATGACAGACAGACCAAAAACAATATACCCCTCTTCTTCGAAGAAGGGGGCATAAAAATGAAATAAAAACATACGATAACCATGAGCCTTGTTACAGATTATAAGAGATTTCACACAGTCTGGGTCCTCTGAATCATTATTAACATTTTATAAAAAAAGAAAGTAAAAACACAAATAATTGCATGCTGGCCACACTCTTTATAGTTAGATATGATTATTTCCCACACCACCCACAAGTATCAATGTATCAGCAGTCTCATATATGGTATCATTTTGCATTTGTAATTGGACGCTCACTGTCATTGTGTGGATTTTTGCTGTTTTAACAGTGTTTCAGTCATATCATTGTGGTCAGTAAACTTTTCACTCACACCCCAGGGTAAGTTATCAGTACTGGTCACACCCCAGGGTAAGTTATCAGTACTGGTCACACCCCAGGGTAAGTTATCAGTACTTAGTGCAAATACTTTTGTCAGTAACTAAAACTGCCGTACTTGAATCAGTGGTAGGAGGAGAATGGACAGAGAAATCATTTCAAGATCAATGCCCACACAAGTTTTGTGGCTGGGACAGAAATCGAACACATGATCCTCAAATTTGTAGTAAAAACAAGTGTCTAGAAAGATCTTTTTTGAATTGCCCTAACAGCATTTAATACAAGTATGCATACTTGAGTTAAATTGTCAACAACATACTTTTTTTTCTGTTGAAAAGTCAGTGTTTTTCTCACCTTTTTTCTACTAAATTGCAGGTTAGTTATGCAACTGGGTCATTGACCCCACAACAAAACACAGAACACATGTGTGAAGTTTCAATTGAATACCTGTAGTAGAAACAGTGTATGGGAAATACAGAGATCATAATTATTAGCTACCATCAGAGAGTAACTGAGTAACAGCCAGGAGAACCGAGAACATTTTCTTTCCCTGCTCTACTCTCTGTATCACTGATGTAGATGCAGATAACAGCTGGTGATTGAAAACCAACCCCCTTACATGTACTGGGTATTGGGCTAATAAAGCTGTAAGGAGCTACAGGATCTAGCATGGGGATGACTTATGAGTTTTAAGTTACATGTGAGATTCCGAATATCCCCTCCCCCACCATTTCTCACCATTGATTTGAATGATTTCTAAAGACACCGACTATTATCTTATTTCCAAATACTGTAAAATCATGTATATATATATATAATATCTGTTGGTATGAAATTTCATGGTTGTTCCAAAAATGACTTTTTGGTGAATGTCTGATTTAAGAAAAAATGAGACATTCTTGTGGCTCATTTCCAAATGTGTTTATGTTAAATTTGCGGATTGGACAACCCAATAAATCAACTAAACCAAGCCAATTCGTTGAATTGATATCCCTGCCACATACATTTTGTTTATGGATGGGTGCAAATTGTACTGTCAATGGACGGATGGAACCAATGCTACGTGTATATAACCCTTTGAGCGCTGGAACCGGATTTTGAAGTCCTTTGCAAACAATTTGGATCCAGATGAGACGCCACAAAACGTGGCGTCTCATCAGGATCCAAACTGTTTGCTATTCTGATAGTGGTCATAGAAAAAAAATCTAAGAAAATGCTAATTTTAGAAATTCAGCAGACAACATTTAAGCAGACGACAAATTTCCCAGCATGCAAAGGGATAATGTCCCACAAATAATAAGGACTTTACAATAGACCAGCAGATACTTAGTCACAAGCAAATCAAGTGTTGAGTTGACCAATTACTAGAGAAAAAAGACTCAGTGATATGTTTTCCTTTTTATTTTACAGCCTGTGGTTTTTGGAATGGGAAAATTAGCCTAATAAACCAGGGGGGAAATTCGCCTGATGAACCAGGAAATTGAGAAAGAAAATATTTCCAGGGAAAATGAAATATATTAAGTATTAATAAAATATTATATTATTATCATTGCTTACCCGGGTATTAGTAAAAAAATATACACATAACAATGTTAAACTGCATTTTTATAATAAAAAATCTTAAAAGAAGTTGCAAATATTGTTTTGTTAAAATTCCTTTTATTGTCCATTTTTGGGGAAATATAAGATTGATTTTTGGAAAATATTAATTTTTGATTGGAAAACAGCCTTACATGTACTTCAGTGGTGTTTTTTTTAGCTTAAAATCACTAAATCTAGGATAACAAAATGTACAGAGTTCTGCTTAAAAGGGGCAAGGTTGTGAAGTTGGAAAGCTTAAGCCTTGAAGTCTGGTGACATTTTCAATAAATTGTTCCACTTGTAATAAAGGTTTTTAAGCATAGTCTCTTCATTTTTAATTGAGTGCTTGCAAAAATATTAAATTAAGAGATTGAGGAGCAGAGGGGGGAGGGGGGGAGGAAGCAGGAAGCAGCATCCTGACATTTCACTCTATCTATTTTTTCCTTAACTTGGAAATTGTGCTTATATCCACTACTGCTAATATAGATCTAGGTCCCCCAAGCCTGATAAGAATCTTTATTGTTGATTACATAGTGATAAAAGTCTCTTATGTTCTGAACAGTAGCACACTACAGTTAAATGCGTGGACATCAGACAATATTGGAAGCATATTTAATGGAGTCAGTCTTTAAGAAACCCGGTCTTTAATAATGTATGTGTGTAAAGTATTGTCCCAGATTAGATTGTGCAGTCTTCACAGGCTTATCAGGGACATCATTTTCCTCCTAGACTGGATTTTAGTTTTGAAAAGACTTCCTTTAAACAAAAAATTCCATAGTTCTGGGTCCTGCATGCATAATGCTTATTTATTATTAACCTTAGACAGTGCTCCAGCTAGGCCTAAATTGAAGGGCGCCCCGCCCTGCCCTCCCAAACTCCGCCCTGCCCTCCCGAACCTCCGCCCTGTCCTTCCCAGGGCCCCCCTGCCCTTAAAAAAAAAACTTACTTATGCTGATTAATAAATCTCTTTTTAAAATACATTGTAATTAATTTATTCCTCATTGAAGACATTTATTTGAATTGTTTTATTATAATGGGAATAATATATTCTAACAATTATTAATAACATATAAATTAACATGTAAGAGGAAGCATTCCAGAAACGCCAGCGCGCTCGAAAGTGCCCTTTTGACAAAAAACTGCGCGTCCAAAGTGCCCTTTTGACAAAAAAGCCCCCCTGCCTTTTTGAAATCCTAGCTGGAGCACTGGGACCTATATATGTATATCACCCTATAAACTATCATAATTTGTACCATGTGAGCCACCAATATTTACCAATTAAACGTACGTATGCCCAATATATTCCGTATTGAACGGCCCTATTTAATAATGTTTCCCATATTGCAAGTGTCTTTCTATTGTTTTCCAACAAAGTGGTCGACTGTGAAAATGTTTGGTGTGGGCATACATTTTCAGGTTTTAAATTAAATTTCATTTGTTTAATGCCATTTATCAGATAAAAGTGAAAACAATCTCTGAGATGAACACAACACAAGGGATAGAAATAAGTGGTTGCCCCTGAGCCCAGGGCCAGTATATTTTGGCCTGGGCAACTCAATTTCAAATGTTGGTAGTCCGGCCGGGCAACTAGCTTTTTTAAGCTTGAAACAATTCAGTGCAATTAAACATTTAATAACAAGAGATGTGTTTGTCAGAAACACAATGCCACCTACTGCGCCGCTTTGAAATGAAATTTCTATTTATAATTTGGCAGGTATAGAAATTATCTCCCTTTAAAGCTTATTACTTCCCTTGGATTGTTTTTGACCTTTGACCTTGAAGAATGACCTTGACCTTTCACAACGCAAAATGTGCAGCTCCATGAAGACACATCATGCCAAATATCAAGTTGCTATCTTCAATATTGCAAAAGTTAAGACAAAACTTTAACCAAGGTTAAAGTTTTGGACTGTCAGAATGACGGACAGAGAGACAGACCAAAATCAATATACCCCCTCTTCTTCGAAGAAGGGGGCATAAAAATTGGCGACTGTGGATCAATAATTTAATTAGTTTAATAATATTCATTTATTTAGGCCTAGGAAATGATTCAATTCAGACGCATAATAAAACATAATACACGGAAAGTGTGTCATGTAAGCAATGTTGTTGTTCAATTATCTATTATTTAATTTATTTTATTTAAAGAAAGACTTTTAGTATTAGATACACATGACACGACATGTACATGGCAGGGGTTTCTTTGGTCGATTTTATAGCCGAAGTGAGAGTCTAATGATTATTTTATCTCAATTTTATTTCACTTATAGCCCCGTCACACCGGACTGGCCACCTTACGGCGACCTAAGACTGTGTTTCTGGAAATTTCTGATTGTCGTAGTAACAGGGGTTTTTATCTGATTTTGGGGAAAGGGCCTGGCCTTTTTTGAGGGGAAAAAAATCGCGCGAAAAGCCGGATTTTGGGGAAAAAATGACGCGAAACGCCAGATTTTGGGGAAAATAAGGAAAAATTTAAATAATCACTTCAACATATTTTACTGTTTTTAAAACAAATTCAAGGCAACAGATAATTTAATTATGCAATATTTTGTATTTTCTTCACTGGATCAGGTTAACTTATGTATTTAAAGGTTAAAAAAAAAAAAAAAAATTTAAGGGGAAAATCATTTTTTGGGGAAAAATTTCTGTCAGAGGGGAAAAAAAATATCTAGGGGAAAGGGCCGAAATTCGACGGGTCTTTCAGAAGGAAAAAAACCCCTGAGTAAGGACGCCAATGACTTTTTCTGTAAAAATGCTGTTTTTCGCCTTCCTGTCACACCAGCGTCCTGGTTTATGGCGTTCTGCAAGTCCTCACTTAATACCTCCCTTGCGACCTAACCGCGTTCTTACATCGACCAAAGCCGACCATACTGTGTCCTTGGCGTTCTTACTGCGTTCTTATTGCGACCATGGATTCCCCGCAGCGGCGACCAAATGGCGACATTCCTTGCAGTCAATGATCATCTTCTGTGGGTTTGAGCGGCGACCACTCGACATCCATGGCGACCTTACAGCGACTCTACCACGTCCCTACTACGACTATTGCGTCTCTACGGCGTCCCTACGACATCCTTAACAGAACGCCGTAAGAACCCCGGACTTCGGCGACCACTTTGAACATGTTCAAAGTGGTCGCCGTGGGCTCGCGTCCTGAGCAATTTTCCGCATCCTCACTGCGACCTCTTGCGTCCTTACTGCGTCTCTCCGGCGTCTTTGGCGTCCTCACTGCGACCTGGGTCGCCGTAAGGACGCCAGTCCGGTGTGACGGGGGTATTACATCTAACAAAGTATATAAAAATGATTTATATGATTTTGTTCTTTTAATTTATATTATAATAAAGAGTTTTATCACATGCCATACCCTGTTTCCCATGTAATATAACCATTACATATATTTTTATATTACACATGTGTAATATACTTTGTAAGCGTTTTCATTGGCTTAGTTTTCGTTTATTGACCAATCGCATTTTGTTATTTTGCTGAAATGACATTGCAACGTCAAATGACGTCACGAAATGTTAACAACATTCGGGATTTATCATTATGTTTGCGTAAATATTCATTTAACTTGCTCATTCAAAAGCATGTGATAAAAAAGATCTGACACTCGTTGTCATATCATACCATATTTTATTAAACTCGTCGGAAATTCGTTAGTAAGCTCGCCAAAGGCTCGCTTACTTACAAAATTCCTGAACTCGTTTAATAAAATATGGTATGATATGACAACTCATGCCAGATCCTTTATATATCAAATTAGTTTTTCCTAAATCAGTGGACGTTTTGCGCGAAAAAAAAAGGCTACTGAATTTATTTTCCCAATTTCTTGAAAATGCCAATAAAATTCCCAATTCCAAAGCCATGGGCTATCTTCCCAAACAGGGAAAAAAAAAACCTGCATGGTACTGGGCTCGTAAGTATTTACATGTAGCTGGGCAATCAAAACACTAAAGATGGCTGCCTGTGTGGGCAACCAATTGTAAAAAGTAAGTTTCCATAACTGGATACTATTACCAAAGAGGCATTTACTCTTAAGTCTTATGTTGAGTGATGAAAATAATAACATTTATCGTAATAACGGCTGCAAAGAGGCATAAATCCCAACCAACCAACCAAATAGTTCTGAACAAGTCAGGGTGTAAAATTCTACTAGCATTGGCCTCGCTGCATGTAACAATGTTATGTATTGATCATACTATTCATCATTAAAAGCGCAAAAATAATGTTGCACAGACAATGTCAAGTCATTGGCATGTCTGTCTGTGAAAAAAATGCTCTATGAGTTTACTTGATGATGCTGTCATTTTGAATAATTAAGTGTTCATGTTTAATTTGTTTGAAATTGATTATATTGTCAAACAGTATGTACACAAATTTATGCCAAATATATTGCAGATCAATACTCAAATTAATCCTACACACTGACATTCAGACTACACAAAGTCTTACAAAAGTGCTAATGTTATTGTTAACTTATAAATTAACTGTTACCAGTCATTTGTATAAGGCTAAAGGCAAAAGCACATACTTTGTCACAAATGTTAGTCATCGATTTACTAAAGTGATGGACTAAATCTCGTTTAGTTATTTGTGTGACAGACAAAAAAGTTGTGTCTGTGAGTCAATGAACCGTAGCTGCTGTGTAAACTTTGTGTCTGACTCATTTGACAGATAAAGCATTATCAGGTCAATAAAAAGAATCAATTACCTTCAGAAAGCTCCAACTCAAGCTCGGCCAACTTGATCCTTATATCCTCTGGTACTTGCAAACCCAGGGTGTCTACTTCAGCCATTATTAAATAATCCAACAAAATCCTTTTTCCTAAATGTGTAATCAACTTTCATCGGTAGTCGCCATATTGGATATTCAGTGAAACCCCACCTCGCTCTCGCGATAAAGTCCGTGAATTCACAAATTATTCACTGCTTGATTTCTTCCATGAATCTATTTTGTAAACCGGTTGAATAAAAACGTTAGTGCATTTAGTCGCATGCACGCACTTTATACTTAAATTGTCGATTTTTGTACATATTGTTTACAAATTGTAAATAATTAAACAAAACTGACTTTTCTTGGATTTTTTTCAATGACAAAAATTTCTCTTTCTCTCCTGATTTCAAGAAAATTAATGTTGTGTCACAACAAGGATCTATCAATAAATTAGTAATAAATGTTTGAACAAAAAGTGCATACACGGGGAAAAAGTTGCAACGCATCACTGACTAAACAGTCATGTACTTCTAAATATGAACTAATATTTTATTAATATTCCACATTTTGATGGGACAATCTCTCACCTTCACAACCACGTACTTTCCATGACATATGGAAATGCCTCTTCCATGCGATGATCAAAACTGTGATTTATTAGTGTTCAAAGCAGATAGCTCAAAATTTCAAAATTCGACTACGGTAAATCGAGTTAACTTAAAAAAATAATATCAGTTTAAATGTTTCTTTAACTTAACAATATAAACATATATTATGGAATTAAATAATAAGTAGAATAACATGGAAGACGAACCGTGTCGGAAAAAGCACCGTGGAGGCCCATAGGCAGTGAAACTTTTGGGGCCTATGCCTAGGCCCCTAGTCGGCCTCGTGCCTACGAGAACGCCAGGGACCAGTCGATTTCACTCGTTTAAACTAGTCCACCAGTGTCAAGGCTGGCAAGACATACAATGTGACAATGTCTTTTTGAAAATAAAAACAAAATTTATTTCGTCACGGTCTCATTGGGCGCCTAAAGGTCGCGGGGCCCATAGGCAGTAGCCTACTCTGCGTAATGGGACTGAGGACGAATTAATATATTAAAATAAGTCATCCATTTCAGTTTTTATCATCACAACCGTATTACCTACTATTTTTGTTCCCAGCATGGATAGCTGAAAACACAAAAATAATAATTTGCCCAGTCTGCAATGGTCATACAAAAATCTAATAATAAACACTGTGATATTTCTTGGGGTTATGTACCTAGTGGCGTTCATACCAACTAATATTGAAGGGATACTAACTCAAATGAATCACAATTCTACTTTCAATTAACTATTGCAGTCCATACTTTAAATTTAAAGCTGTTAAGCTTGTTGAACTGATAATACTAAGAAATGTAACATTTTGATTTTGAGAAAAAATAGAATTGTGAATTCGATACTTATCTCCCTAAAACAGCATAACATCAAAGTAACGGTCCATAAAATATCATGAATAGTACATGGTTGTATAGGTCAGAGATTGCCGTATCATAAGACACAGTTGTAATAAAATATTATTTTGTATTTAAAATTATAGGATTGTGATGTCTGTCGTGCGTTAAAAATTGTGTCTAGTGTAATTAATTAACAAACTTTGATTTATCAAGTTATAGGATTAATAAAGTACCATATTTCTCCCATAAAAAAAATGAATGGACACTTCGTCCTCGAATTGAATAGTTGAACAATCCGACCCTTCACCCTTAAATGTGACATTTCGACAGTATGGCACTTCGCCAATGAGACCTTAATGTGCACTTTTTCGATTATTTTTTAAACAAGCATTATTAATGTTGCCTTGCGAAATTAAAGCATGTATATGATACTATACCGTGATGTGCTTCTTCCTCTGACCATTTGAAAATCTCAAAACTATCCTGTCCGCTACNGTTTCAACTTGTACAGTTTTGGAAACTGTTGTATAACTATGAATCAATGTAGTGGCAATCAAACAAGTGTTGGAAGTAGCACATTCATACAAAGACAATATTGCAAGACAACATCAACAAAGGGAGAAAGCTCCTCTCAGTGCAACACATAGGTTATTTACAGCAGTTATCTGAGCTATTTCACAACAAATTTTCACGATATGGCAAAAATACATTATTTGCCCATATGCCCGTTGTAGGCTATCCCTGTAGTCACGCTGCCATCCATCCAGACCCCGGACAGTGGCCCAATTAGATTGTATTTGTAGAGGCGCCCGGTGACACATCCGTTGCTTTTATGATGCAACCAAGTCTGAATGGCTGCATTCACGCACTGGTCACGACGTGTATGACTCGAACACAGAACCGCCGGAACACCAACACAAAAACGAACTAACAAGCACATGACACTAATGAAGAAAGTCATGTTTTTTATGCTACAGATAAAGTAACCGTTAAATGCTAACTCATATAGAAGTTTACTTTCAATTACGTTCACGCTTTGTGTAAATAGTATTGTTAATTTGTCGATGTAATACATTATTTTTTTATTAAAGATGTTGTACAGAACCACATGAATGATATTTTTTTTTTCGAGCGGGCAGTTCTGCCAGCACGTGCACTGCACTGTACACAATAAAGCTTTGTACAACTATTTTCAAAACATGCACCTATTTTTTTCAGGCTAAACCATACTTTATATTTTGTCTTTAAACGCATTTAATCTTATTATTATAAATTATGTATACAACCTGCTTTAAAATAATAGTAGTTATTAAATGTATTTATTTACCAAGACGTATGCGATATGTTCATTATTATGTTGCTGGTTTTAATCGATTAAACTAATTATATAGCGATGTATAAATCGAGCAATCCATTGTTGCCCAAAGTAGGAAGCAAAAACGCGCATTACAAAAAAATCGCAACAAGGCATAATGTTTGCGCAGAATATGGCATTTTCTCCAGGGACATTGAGGTTTTATAGAGATATTGAACCGGTTTGTATTTGTTTTTACACTGAGTTTTTCATGGTTACCCGTTTTTTTTTCATTCATAACATTTGTCATGGTGACACAGTCAAGTTCATCATAACATTGAAGTTGAAAATGGTGAGTCATCCAGTTAGCCTGGTGATACTGTCTACCAGTGAATTACGCTTTTGTCCTCCAATATACATTAAAAAAATGCATCAGATTGCCATAACTTTCCCCTTTTCATGTAGAATTTAATAATAAAAATTCAGTTAGATTTGTTGTCGCATTTTTGCTCAGATATCGGTTCTATCCGATTAAACCCGGACAAATGGCATCCAATTTAAGGCTATGAAACATTTAATTAAACAATTCAAAATATCTTTGAAAGGAGGCGATTGATAAAACCCGTCAACACCTTGTTGGACTTCAACGGACTGATAAGTCAAATCTGCTAATATATGAACTGTACAGTCCACGCGTTTTCCCCAAAAAACACGCTCCCTCTGCAAGGTTTTTCCTGCTAGCGCGTGCTTCCACGGAGGTGAACTCGCTGAAACGCTCTGCATTCCGCCGAGTTCGCTAATACCCGTGGCGTGTATTACTTTAGCCTAGTCGGTAAATGCAGACTATTTCCGTTCTTATCAGGACATCGCCGCGCAACACCGCGGTAGCATTGTGCTACTGGGCATGCCAAAAAATAAAAAATAAAATCCAGTAATAATCCAACAAAACACCATTATTTAAGATGAATGTGTTAGTTACTGTACACAAAGTTGGGAAATCTGCCTTTCTCAGAATACCCGAGATATATTTGTCGTTTCCAAGCTTAGACCAATTAATTACAGCCATTCAGGACTCAACTTCCGTAAAACACGTGTTCAATAACCGTTAATTTCCACCTCCGTTCCCTGCAAAAAATTTGAAAGGCGGAGCTAAGCACGTGCTATAACATATTTCGACGGTTGCTATTAAGTTATAAACACCAGATTGGTTTAGCGTGTTGATTGCTTACAAAGGGAACCAATTTTGTCTGCGAGAACGGTGTTTTTCATGCCTTCAAACAGGAAGCGGCTTTCCTTTGATGACGTCAAACTGTCAATTCACACAGATTGCAAATTTTTGTGAGACTTTTAATAAAGTCCTCAGTCATTTGTTTACATGTTCCAGGGGTGGCGAAATCAAATGTCCGAGTTGCCCGAGTCGTACATTTGCTTGTCTGGGCAACTTATTTTTTTTCAATTAAGTTGTCCGTGGACAACGTAGCCGTTATTAAATTTTACAAAACTGGATGCTGACACGCGATAACATTGTCTGTGCTTCTTGCGGAGCAATCAAGCTCAAATACGGTCACTCTCCTGCGCTGTGATCTTTCTTATTCTATAAGAGACCGGGAGCATGCTGCATTTTCACCTTAGGCCCGACTGTTAGACAGTATACAGACCGGTTTGTCCGTTCATTCCGTATCTGAATATTGAACGTTCGTCTTAAATTTTAAAATGCATTAATACCAAATGTTTGCTTAATTCTAGCATCAGTTTTTTTCTCATGTTTTACTTCATACAAATTCGGGCATAGCTGGATAGTTATGATGCATATGGCAATGGCTGTCATTAAAATTCGAAAGTGTTTATCGGATTACACATTTACTTATGCTTATTTAAGAATAAAACAAAACGTTTACAGTTGTGTGTTATTAATTTAACGAGTCTTTGTTAAAACCCTAAAAGTGATGAAAAAATGTTTTGACAATATTACGCATGAAATGCACAATTTCCACGGTGATTACACCGTTGCCATCATCAGTTTTCTAAGTAACTTGCCCTGATTTTATTGTGGAGGTGTACACCGTAGGGTCTGATTAGAATGGTAGGTATAACAATAAATGCATTTATAATTTATATAAACATTAACAGACAAGTGTAGTTCAGCAATGGACAAGTTAAATTTCCTAAATGGTTGTCCGTGGACAAGTATAGTTTTTNAAAAGCATCCAGTAATAATCCAACAAAACACCATTATTTAAGATGAATGTGTTAGTAACTGTACACAAAGTTGGGAAATCTGCCTTTCTCGGAAAACCCGAGATATATTTGTCGTTTCAAAGCTTAGACCAATTAATTACGGCCATTCAGGACTCAACTTCCGTAAAACACATGTTCAATAACCGTTAATTTCCACCTCCAGTCCCTGCAAAAAATTTGAAAGGCGGAGCTAAGCACGTGCTATAACATATTTCGACGGTTGCTATTAAGTTATAAATACCAGATTGGTTTAGCTTGTTGATTGCTTACAAAGGGAACCAATTTTGTCTGCAAGAACGGTGTGTTTTTCATGCCTTCAGACAGGAAGCGGCTTTCCTTTGATGACGTCAAACTGTCAATTCACACAGATTGCAAATTTTTGTGAGACTTTTAATAAATTCCTCAGTCATTTGTTTACATGTTCAGTATAGAAAAAACACCTGCTAACATGAAAACTTTGGATTAAATTATCAAAATAAAAAACAATGTTGCAAACTGTGATTATATTAATTGGTAAGTATCAGTTAAAAGACAACGTTTTGTTTGTCGTAAATCAACAAGTTTTCTATGCAACAACAACTACTTCTACAACCATTACCGTGGGGATCGGTCGATCTTGGTCAATTTAAAAAAAAAAATGTATATATATATGTACTTGTAATAAATGTAATTTTATTTGAAAATCAGGAAGTCAAACAAAGTTAAATTGATCGTTATCTCGTTAAACTCGGAGATTCCTCCGCGTTCCCAACGCCGAGGGCCGCTGCGTCGGCTTATCAATTTGTCGATTGTTAACCTCAGAAGGGCCCAATCATGCAAACTCCGCGTATCGCGGGAGATTCTTAATCTCCCTTGCTAAGGGAACCCGCTGAGTAGCGAGGGACATTGGGGAAAATGCGTGGACTGTACTGTGTCAAGGAAAAAGCAACTTTTTGGAAAAACACAATAATCTGCTGCTACAAATAAACATGACCTATTTATAATCCTTTCAAAATCACACACCGTATCAACCGTTATTATTTAAAATAAGCTATCATTGGTTGATATAATGGATCAGCGTTGTTTGTACAGGGGTGATAAGTGGGGTTTTCTAAACTCGTGCTTTTCCAGGATCAGTCTATTGGTTTGAAAAAAAGAGAGATCGCTTATTGTCAATGTAAATAATGCCAAGTCAGCAGGAAAAGGCTCTTCTCTGTAAGCATGTCCAACGTATGCTGTCCTTCAAAGACTTTGTTGTGTATACATGTACATTTGTTAGTAATAAGCAGATTACGCTACATTAGCGTTACCAATCGCCAAAATCACATTTGGCTATTACAATTCCTGGTTGGCGATACAAAATAAGATTTTCATGAAATTGGCGATTAAAAAAAATGGACCTTACGTTAATGAATCCACGCTTAAATAAGTTTGATGAAACAGTTTGTTGACAGGATTTATTTATCATCTTTTTTACCAAACCAATTAGCGGATAAGACTAATTAGTCTTACAAGATGTTGACAGGCTGTATCAATCGCCTTAAATCGGGTGACGTTTGTCCGGGTTTACAATTAAATCGGGTGCCGATTGTCCTGGTTGATAAATAAATGAGGTGCAGATTGTCCGGGTGCTGTTTGTCCGGATACTGTTCTATCCACTTCTCTATAATCAAGTAAGCCATGATTTTCCAGGACTACGAAGACTTGAGTGAGAGACTCCGTAAGACGCTGTACTATGGGAAGCTCCCCGGAACTGACCGGCCATCGCACCCTCTCACTGGTATGTTATGAGCCTCATTCTGGGAAAACTGGGCTTAATGCATGTGCTTAAAGTGAATTTCTGTTTAAAAGAGACTTCCTTTGATTCTTTTGAAAGAAAAATTACTTCAAAGTGGAAAGTGTTGTCCCTGATTTGCTGATATTGGCCGATACTTTACTCAAAGGCATTAAACCCCATTTTCCCAGATTGCAGCTCCTATATTAACTCCTAAAAATACCAAAAGAAACAAAAAATAAAAGCTCAAAGAATTAGACAAGAGATCAACAGGGAATCACACAACCAATTTCAATTAGTTTGTGTTGTATAGCCTTAAGGTTATGCAAATTAATGACTGTTGGATTACCAGGTGTTATGTATATAAAATCATTAAATAAATAAAAAATATCCCTTTTTGTTTTCTTTTTTTTTACAGATTTGGGAGTGGAGTTTTACCGAAGGGCGGCTCCTAGGGAGCTGGGAAAGTTGGACACATTCCTGGCAGCAGCCACCACCAGGTCAGTGTGGGTCATTTTTACGGGGGTTAATTTGGAGTTGAAATTCTTCTGGATGAATTTAGTGTTGTTGTTTTTTTCAGTAAGTTTGTAAATGTGCCCTTTTATGTGCAACTGTCATAAATTAAAAAAATTGTGAAATAATGTTATTATTAAAAAGAAGAATATATTGTGTTTTCAGGTCGGCCTGTGTGTCTCCCACTTCCATGATGGTGGGCATGATGTACGTACGGCGCTTGCAGAAACGCAAGCCAGAGTACCTCGCCCAGATATCGTCGTCTGAACTGTTTCTTATCTCCATGGTAAGTCTAAACAGGATCAAGGATACTCAAAGGTTCAAGCTTCAGCTAAAACTTAGCTGGATGGTAAACCAGTTTGTTGAAATTATCTTAAATTGACTTTATTATTATTAACCACTGTCATTTAAGGGTAAATAAGAGTCCTTCTGTTGTACGGTCAGTTGGTTTGTCGGCATAAAATGTTAAAATTTTGTGGATAATACATTTGTGTACTTGCACATTTTTCAAGAAATTACATTAAAACTAACATTATGTCATTGGCGTAAAGTGTAGAAAGGCAAGACAAATGTCATGCCCAATGATCCCCACATTCCTGAATTATGTGCCCTTGAATTTGCCATGGGTAGTATAAACTGTTAAAAGTAAAGTGATTAAAATGAACCTAAAATATGTCATCACCATGCAGTGTAGTGATGCAACACACTTTTCTGAGTTCTCTGCCTTGAACAATCTATCAAAGGGGTGCAGGTGTATTTTTAGTCCTGTTTGTGACAAGACTCTGATGGAGATTTAGTATTTTTAATGCTAGCAGTGAAGGTTTTCACGCATAATTTCCATTTGAATTTCTAATCTTATTTATTGAACTTGTCTGTGATGCCTTACCCAGCCTCGAGGCTGGACGTATTTTTCTTGGTTCTAAGTCTATTCTTTATTGTTAAATCTAAGAATTGGTCGGTGAATGTGGGCCCCAGCCCTGATTTCCGCCGTTTAAGTATCAGATTAAAAAAATAATTTCTAACTAAAAGGTATCAATTAAATAATGAAGGCTTCTGGTGAGCCCAGACAGGATGTTACGGTATTTTTCACTGCTGTGCAAGTGATTTCTTAACCACAGCCCTGCACCTTGCTCTATTGCAGATGATGGCATCCAAGTTCCTGTATGATGAAGGCATAGATGACGAGGTGTACAACGACGAGTGGGCAGTGTCCGGGGACATGGAGACAGAAGACGTGAACAAACTAGAGATGGAGTTCTTGAACGCAATGGTGTGTTTACTATATCACCACCACCTTTCTTCTCAGTGTTTAATTCAGGTTCAATTTAAGGTTGAGTTTATTGGCCTAAAAATGATACAGTTTTGGAAAACTTTTTTTCAATAACTTTAGTATGAATGGAGGTATTATGTTTCTTAATGTATGCATGATTTTCTATGCAATAATTTGTAAACAATTCAACACATCCGTCACAGATTAATGTTACTATGTTGTTTAGTGAATTTGATAGTGACCGACCTGGACATTTTACCGATTATTTTAAAATTAAGTCTTTCATTTTCAGGACTGGGAACTGTTTGTGCGCCCTGAAGAATTTGCTGACATGCTTCACTCCGTTGAGAAAAGGTAAACACCTCCTGCAATAGAATTTTAATGTGGCCTTCAATGACTCTGCCCTCTTTAATCTTCACTTCTAAGTTCTAATTTCCTCCATTTGCATGCCGAAATTCTTTCACATTTATAAAATTTCCATGATCTATTTCGATATGAAGAGTTTTGTGAATCCACGGCATTATTACAATCTATGTCGTGATTTCTCCTCTATTCAGCTGATTTCGTCATGTTGAATGCCAAACTAACTTTACAAATAGTTTTTAACTCTACCTGATCCATTTATAAGAGAAGTTAGTAAGCAGGGTGCAGGATCATGTGACTTTGTGGGGTTCATTATTGAACGCTTAAGGATGTAAACACACCGTTAAGTGATGCTTTTTTCCAAATGACTTTTTAAAGCAATTTTTCGTAAGAATTTCAACTTGTGTACAAAAGACTGTTTTTTATGCTGCTTATGGCAATGTGAAATACATCAGAATCACTTTATTTAAAATGCTTTGGGCAAAAAGTTGATGTGTACAGCATTCATGTACATGGTTATGCTTCATGCAACGTGAAATTGTGTCAACGACTTTAGATGTATTCAAGGATTTATTTCTAAAATCTTAAGATACCGGCACAAACTGCAAGAAAAAATGTCTTTTATGCACTTAAGATTTATGCAAAAGTATTTCAATAACTTGAGGTATTTGCAAAAATAAAGTTCTTAACAGTGTGTTTACATTCTGTCCAGCCCGTGTGTAAACCCCTGAAAACCCAGTTGATCCTGCAACCATGGTAAGGTAGAAGGGGAGTTTTTTCCACTGATGTGTTTCTGAAATCACACCCTTGATGATGTAATAATACGTTTGTGATAAGGTTATTGAAACTTTTGACTCATTCATGCTATCAACTATCCATTCCGTAAATGAGATAGCGAAAAATTGCATGACTTTAAATCAGACAGGTCTGGTCGGGAGCTATCCTGTCTGCACATGGCATAAGACCCATTTTCGCATGACGTGGCTCATTTATGAGTGTTAAACTTTGTATTGCAGGATTGCTCTACAAGAAGGCTTAAAAAGAGGCTGGTTTTCGTACACGGACATGATGATTCTGTCACAAGACCTCAAGTTGACCTCCTTCGCTGATCTATCTGCAGAATTATCGAAGGTACATAAAAATGATACGACCCTTGGGTTAAGGGCCCATTCTTATGAAAATGTTGTACCAAGATAGTTACGTAACTGGAAAAAATCTGTCTTTCCTTCCGTCCCGTCCTATCAGGTCTGGTCCGTCATTCATACTTGCTTGGATTTTTCCTTATGAAATTATGCAAGGGAAATTTTTACCATCCATTAAAAATAACAAAAGTTATTCCCTTTTTATGCCCCCTTCTTCGAAGAAGAGGGGGTATATTGTTTTTGGCCTGTCTGTCATTCTGTCTGTCCCAAAATTTTAACCAAAAACTTTAACCTTGGTTAAAGTTTGGTCATAACTTTTGCAAATTGAAGATAGCAACTTGATATTTGGCATGCATGTGTATCTCATGGAGCTGCACATTTTGAGTGGTGAAAGGTCAAGGTCATCCTTCAAGGTCAAAGGTCAAAAAACAAAATCCAAGGGAAGTAATAAGCTTTAAAGGGAGATAATTTCAATACCTGCCAAATGATAAAAGGAAATTTTATTTCAAAGCGGCGCAGTAGAGGGCATTGTGTTTCTGACAAACACATCTTTTGTTTTCAACTTAGAATTTCTGTAACATTATTATTGTTACTATAGACTTTATTAGCAAAACTATAAATCTCTGAAATTACGTGTCCAAATTTTTTATATATTTGTATTTAAAATTGTATATTGGACCACTACTCAATTCAATCAAGTCAAGACATGGGGGTCAAAACTGGAGGTTAAATAGTTTATATAGACTTCATTAGCAATTATGTTTTTAATCCTCTGAAACAATATGGCCCAAAGGTCTACTGCTAAGTGTTACTGTTCTCAGCGTCGGGATATTCATCACAAGCTCTTGTTTTCATCACAGTGTAATTGAGTCTCTTTTTTGGAAAACTGGTCTTAATGCATGTGCGTAAAGGGTCGTCCCAGATAAGCCAATGCGGTACCGCACAGTATAATCTGGGATGACACTTTTTTTTCCTAAACTGGATTTTTCCTAAAAAAACTTCACTGCTAATCTCATATGAAACTTGACGCACATGCGTTTAGTCCAATTTTTCCAGAGGGAGGCTCTATTCGTGCATTGTTTCTGTTGCAGGTGTTTTCGGCAGCCTCTCTGGCCTACCTTGCGGGCGTCCTGACGATGATTGGTTCCACTCTCGCTGCCACTGCCACGTCCATCGCCCTCACACAGTTGGGAACCAGCGCACTCCCAGCATGCTTCAGGATGACCTCTGGGTTGGTGACCTTGACCTTGTACCCCGAGATGTTGTCAAGGGATCCGCAACTGTCACCAGCAGTGCTCATCAACTTCCCTGAACACTGGAATGGGACTAGAGCTCTGATGATGGAAAGCTTTCACGGCGAAGAAAATGTGGTGCTTAAAAAAGCAGAAAACAAAGAACAAAATGAACCCGATGAATCCTTACCGAGTACTGTAAACTTCCAAAAGCCAAGAGGCGAGAGCGATTCACCACTTAAGGAGCCAACTGGATCGCTTCGAAACCTTCTACCTCCGTTTCTAGCTTTACTGACATTTAAGGAAGCCGTTCTTAACTACGTATTTGGTGCCAATGATGACCCCTATCCAGATATCCACAGTAATGACCCTGAACTAACATCTGACCTTGACATGAACCAAGATAACATGGGTGACTATTGCTCGCTTGGACCTTGCCTAACGGATTCCTGGTCAGACTGCTTCAATATTTCCTCTGAACACGAATGGAACGAATTCAAATCCCTAGCTAGTCGATGCTACTACAGAAATACCAAAGAATGTTGTGAGAAATGGAGGAAGCTTATACCCAACTATCGCTGCGGTAACTCAGAAATCGACCGACCTTTTCGTAGTGGTTTTAACACCAGGCTGGACTCTGAAATGGATATGGATATGAATCATGTGAAATGCTGCTGTAGTTTCTCCCATGTGGAGGCTAGCTCCTGGTTAAAGGGATCACTAGACTTGCCAGCTGGTGACCTGAATTTAAGATTTTCTACTCAGTCGTTCTATCCTATCTTTATAACAACATAGATTTGCATAGAAGAAAACCTTCTACTGGACAATATGGAGAAAATGTCACGCTCGTTCGGATTGGTCAGCAATCCAAGCATTTCGGTTATATTTGGATTTTTGACCAATCAGAAGGAGTGTTACAGTCAAACTGAAAAATACCCGCTGAACTTTGTTAAAATGAACTTACTTTGTAGTTTCAAGGAAATTATTCCCCACCTTAGATCTTTTTATTTGACCCACATCATGGGAAAATGGGTCTTATGTCATATGCAGCCACCATAGCTCCAGACCAGCCTGTGCTCAGTGTAATTAGGAGTTACCCTTGCCGCTAATTACACCAAGAAATATTGTGTAACTATTGTGGACAGCATAGCTTCTGACCAGGCTTCGTGTATGCGCAGGATGATCCTGATGTACACTGGCCGCATATGGCATAAGACTTATTTTCACATGACATGGGTAATTTTATGTAAATGGAATAATGGTTATTTCTTAGTTTTATATCAAAGCATCTGTTATGTCAAAGTGGTTTCAGTCAAGTGGTTTTGACCCATAAAAGCCTTCTCCCTTTAAAAAGACGCACAAATTCACAATCTTTTGTCACAAATTGCAAATATAATAACACATCTTTTGACAAATTTAAATAAACATGTTTTAAATTTAATTTTATAATTGCATGGTTTCAGTTATTTCATGTAATGAGTATGATGAACATACAAACTTAATACTTCTTACGTCTATTTTTGGTTATTACAAAATATTGTCATTTGTTAACTACCAGCGACTTCACTTTAACAAAGTTCAACTCTACTACATGAACCGCTTGGCTATTAAGTAAAAATGGTCTTGATTTGTTGAACCTTTAAGTTATATATAAAATGTGTAATTTTTATTGATTTTTATATTTAAAACTAAATGTATGCGAATTTTTAAAGAAGCACACAAATGCCTAAAACAGAAGTTCTTCGTACATCATCGTGACCATATGAGAAGAATTTACTGTTTATGAAAGAAAACATAAATATTGTTGAACTTTTGCTTGCTTTTAAATCCAGAAAATGATTATTTAATAGTCATGATGACTTTGAACAATGGATTAATCATTTAACCTCCATCAATAACACAGGATATGGATCAGACACTTTAATTGTTTTTTAACATTATTGGAACACAATAAAAAGCATGTTAAATAAAAAATTAAGAGCTATTCAAAACAAAATATCATATGTATCAAATGATACCAATCAATGTGATATTAAATGTAAAATTTACTTACATTTTTTTATGTTCAGAACAACAAAATATATATGGCTTGTTTTAAATAAAATTGTATTTTCACACCAGTCTTCGGAACACCTTGAGTTTTTTTGATATTCATTTGCACGATTTCATTTCTTGGCTGTGTAAAATCTACTTATGTAGAGAATGAAATTATAATGGATTTTTCTTGAACACTGTTGTTATGTTGTCATAAAAGCATATGTTTGTGTTTGTCTTCAACATTTAAACAAAAAAAGAACAAACTTATCTCTTGTGAAATTTAAATAAACATGTATTGATACATTTACATAGCAATTGTTGAATATCTTACATATACTTTTAATATTCATCACTATAATTATGATGTTTATAATTATAATGTATATCCAAAAATGGAAATAATGTGATTGCTGTTTTATTTAAATGTTTTTACATACTTGATATTTTCTGCCCGAAATGTTTACTTTTATTTGTGCTTGTTAATATCAAGGATATAATGCNATGGGGTTTAATGCATGTGCGTAAAGGGTCGTCCCAGATAAGCCAATGCGGTACCGCACAGTATAATCTGGGATGACACTTTTTTTTCCTAAACTGGATTTTTCCTAAAAAAACTTCACTGCTAATCTCATATGAAACTTGACGCACATGCGTTTAGTCCAATTTTTCCAGAGGGAGGCTCTATTCGTGCATTGTTTCTGTTGCAGGTGTTTTCGGCAGCCTCTCTGGCCTACCTTGCGGGCGTCCTGACGATGATTGGTTCCACTCTCGCTGCCACTGCCACGTCCATCGCCCTCACACAGTTGGGAACCAGCGCACTCCCAGCATGCTTCAGGATGACCTCTGGGTTGGTGACCTTGACCTTGTACCCCGAGATGTTGTCAAGGGATCCGCAACTGTCACCAGCAGTGCTCATCAACTTCCCTGAACACTGGAATGGGACTAGAGCTCTGATGATGGAAAGCTTTCACGGCGAAGAAAATGTGGTGCTTAAAAAAGCAGAAAACAAAGAACAAAATGAACCCGATGAATCCTTACCGAGTACTGTAAACTTCCAAAAGCCAAGAGGCGAGAGCGATTCACCACTTAAGGAGCCAACTGGATCGCTTCGAAACCTTCTACCTCCGTTTCTAGCTTTACTGACATTTAAGGAAGCCGTTCTTAACTACGTATTTGGTGCCAATGATGATCCCTATCCAGATATCCACAGGAATGACCCTGAACTAACATCTGACCTTGACATGAACCAAGATAACATGGGTGACTATTGCTCGCTTGGACCTTGCCTAATGGATTCCTGGTCAGACTGCTTCAATATTTCCTCTGAACACGAATGGAACGAATTCAAGTCCCTAGCCAGTCGATGCTACTACAGAAATACCAAAGAATGTTGTGAGAAATGGAGGAAGCTTATACCCAACTATCGCTGCGGTAACTCAGAAATTGACCGACCCTTTCGTAGTGGTTTAAACACCAGGCTGGACTCTGAAATGGATATGGATATGAATCATGTAAAATGCTGCTGTAGTTTCTCTCATGTGGAGGCTAGCTCCTGGTTAAAGGGGTCACTGAACTTGCCAGCTGGTGACCTGAATTTAAGATTTTCTACTCAGTCGTTCTATCCTATCTTTATAACGACATAGATTTGCATAGAACAAAATCCATTTCTGGACACTATGGAGAAAATGTAATGCTCTTTCCGATTGGTCAGCAATCCAAGCATTATGGTAATATTTAGATTTTTGACCAGTCAGAACGAGAGTTACAACTTACAGTCCAACTGAAAATATAGCTGAACTTTGTTAACTTGAACGTCCAAGTTCCAAGGAAATTATTCCCCGCCTTAGCTCTTTTTATTTGACCCAGGTCATGCGAAAGTGGGTTTTACGCCATAAACATTGTGTGACTTTATATCCGACTACATATAGCTCCTGACCAGGCTTCGCGCATGAGCAGGCTTTGCTTGAGCTAAGCTGGCCGCATTTAACATAAGACCCATTTCTACATGACGCGGGTCATAGAGAATAAATATCAAATGTATGTCAAGTGGTTTTCTGTCAAGTGTTTTCACATGTAGAAACCTTTTCCCTTTTTAAAGACATACAAAATCACAATCTTTTTTGTCACAAATTGCAAATATGTTAACGCATCATTTGACAAATTTAAATAAACATGTGTTAAATTGAATTGCTTGGTTTCAACTATTTTATGTAATAAGTATGATGAACGTGCAAACTTAATACTTATAAAGTCTATTTTTAGTTATTGCAAATTATTGTCATTTGTGAACTCCCAGCAATTTCACTTTAACAAAGTTCAGCTCTGCTACACTTACCACTTGGCTATTAAGTAAAAATGGTCTTGATTTGTTGAACGCTTAAGTTAAATATAATTTTTTTAATCATAATTGATTTTTATATTTAAAACTAAACATATGTGAATTATAGAAACAAAAAAATCCTAAAAGAGAAGTTCTTTGTATATGTTGCCATAAGAGAAGACTTGGCTGTTTATGAAAGAAAACATTAATATTGTTGAACTTTTTGCTTGCTTTTAAATCCAGAAAATGATTATCTAATAGTCATGATGACTTTGAACAATGGTTTTAACCTTCATCAACAACACAGGATACGGATCAGAAACTTAAAAAAAAAATAAGCATTATTGGAACACAATTAAAAGCATGTTAACAAAATTTACGACCTATTCAAAACAATCTTTTGTATCAAAATTCAAATAATACCAAAACTGTGATATTACATTTAAAATTTACTTAAATTTTGTAAGATGTTTAGAACAACAAAATACATACGGCTTGTTTGAAATAAAAAATTGTATTTTCACACCTAACTTTGGAACACCTGGAGTTTCCAGATATTCATTTGCATTATTTCATTTCTTAGCGGAATAAAATCAACTTATGTAGAGAATATATAGGATCTGACATAGGTTGTCATATCATACCATATTTTATTAAACGAGTTCAGGAATTTTGTTAGAAAGCGAGCCTTTGGCGAGCTTACTAACGAATTTCCTCGACGAGTTTAATAAAATATGATTTGATATGACAACGAGTGTCAGATCTTTTTGATCACATGCTTTTAAACTAAATAAAATACATCTTTATTGACCAAACAAATGCTGATAGATCTAAAAGTTGTTTACTATTGTGACGTCATTTCATGTTGACGACGTCATTTCACCAAAATAAAGCCATGCGATTGGTTAGTTATTGATTCTGTAGCTAATGAAAACGCTTAAAAATGTTGTATTACACATGCGTAATATAAAAAAATATGTAATGTTGTATTACATTGAAAACAAGCTATAGCATGTGATAAAAAAATATAATGAATCTTTCTGGAGCATTTAATACTGTGTTGTCGTATTGTCATACATCATATAAACATAAGTTTGTGTTTGTCTTCAACATTAAAACAAAAAAAGAACAAAAGAACATTTTGTGTTAATTTCATAGAAGTTTAAATGGTAATGTATTCATACATAGCAACTGTTAAATCCTGTACAAACACATTAAATATCCATCAATATAATTCTGATTTGTATAATTACAATGTATATGTATATCCAATAATGAAGATAATATGATTGCTGTTCTTTTAAAATGTTTTTACATACTTGTTATTTTTCTGCACAAAATGTTAAGTTTTATTTGTGCCTGTTTATATCAAATATATAATGCCATTTAGTATAATGTTCTTGAAATCCTAGACTTGTATTCAGTACTATATAATTATAATAATAATAATAACATGTTAATGTATGTAAATATTTCAAATTCTAATTTTATCAAGGCTTCCACTAACAAAAGATGCATTTGGTGTTGGTGACTACATAGTTGCTAAGAGTTGTTCTATGTTGAAGAATATACATTTATTTTTGAAAAAATAAATCATTTGATAAATAAATTACTTTTTATTCTGATAAGAAACCTCATGCTTATTTTCGAACAATAAAACATTCAACTTCCATGTCTTTATTGGTTTACTTGTGCAGTTTCTTTGATTGTCTAGAACCCATTCCCTATCACAAAAAAGCATTGAACTAGCAACAAAGCACATCAAGATTTAAAGAGACTTGTTCACAGTTTATCAAAATGAGAATTTTTCAACTTTTTGTCACAGATTCAATAAATAAATAATGTACATCATTGTTTGAAATTACACTAATAACGCAGACTTATACTGAAAATACACTTCCGTTTACGAAAAATTATCGTTAGAAATTGATAAAATTATAAAGCGTCTCAGACGCGAAACGATTTAAAAATTCCGATTTCTTTTGTTATCGTTATATTTTGTAACAACACCTGGATGGCTATACAAAGTACAAAATAAATGGCAACCCATGTGAAGACGGATGGTCAGGTCTGCACATAATGTAGGCGTAAAGACTTAACGACGACCCGAACATAAACTCTGAATTACACACACACAAGTGAAGACGGATAGTTGAGTGGTTTAAACACCAGGCTGGACTCTGAAATGGATATGGATATGAATCATGTAAAATGCTGCTGTAGTTTCTCCCATGTGGAGGCTAGCTCCTGGTTAAAGGGGTCACTGAACTTGCCAGCTGGTGACCTGAATTTAAGATTTTCTACTCAGTCGTTCTATCCTATCTTTATAACGACATAGATTTGCATAGAACAAAATCTTTTTCTGGACACTATTGGGAAATTGAAACGCTTATTCGGATTGGTTAGCAATCCAAGCATTATGGTAATATTTAGATTTTTGACCAATCAGAACGAGAGTTACAGTCCAACTGAAAATACAGCTGAACTTTGTTAACTTGAACTTAGGTCGAAGTTTCAAGGAAATTATTCCCCACCTTAGCTATTTTTATTTTACCTGCATCATGCGAAAATTGGTTTTACACCATATGCGGCCAGTGTAGCTTTAGACCAGTCTGTGCAGTCGCGTGTTTTGTTGATTAGCTACCATGTCTGCTTATGAGACCATGAAACATTGTGTAACTTTATATCAGACTTTAAATAAATCCTGACCAGGCCATGCGCATGCTTGGCTTGAGCTACGCTGGCCGCATCTTGCTAAGACCCATTTTCACACGACTCGGGTCATTTTCATATAGAATTAAAATGGTTATCTCTGATTTTTAATTCTAAGGATCTGTTATATGAAAGTGGTTTTCTGTCATACTTAAAAGCCTTTTCCCTTTTAAAAGACGTACAAAGTCACAATCTGACTGTGTATGTCACAAATTGCAAATATGTCAATGCATCTTTTGACAAATTTAAATAAATATGTGTAATTTAATTTTATAATTGCTTGGTTTCAGTTATTTCATGTAATGATTATGTTGAACATACACACTTTATACTTATTAAGTCTATCTTTGGTTATTACAAATTATTGTCATTTGTTAACTTCCAGCGACTTCACTTTAACAAAGTTCAGCTCTTCTACATGATCCACTTGGCAAGTAAAAATGGCATCGGGTCTCAGACTAAACAAAAGTAAATGCACTGTGCTACGAGTAGGTAAATTCAAACACAGTAATATTCATCTTAAACAAGAAATGAAATTCATTTGGACATCAGATGAAGCAACAACGTTAGGAATAACTTTTACAAACAATGAAAATGAAACAGTTCTAAAAAACATATTGCCTAAATTACATTTTTTTTAAATTGTTTAAAATCATGGCAGCATCGTAAACTTACACTTATCGGAAANGTGTAGTGAACATATTGAAACAATAGAACACCTTTTCTGGGAGTGTAAACATATTCAAACTCTATGGAATCAATTGACAACCTTTCTAGAGAAACACAAATTAAATGTTAAACTATCTCTCTTAGACATCAGTCTAGGAGTAAATACCTTCAAAATACCAGAGGTTAATAACACCGTGAACTACATAATAATATTAATGAAATATTTCATATTCAGCATGAAATACAGAAAACAAACACCTACAATGAACTGTTTTTTCAATTATTTAAAACTTAAAATTCAGATTGAAAAAGAAATAGCCCTCAGTAATGATACACTTCACATATTTGAACATAAATGGAAACACATTAAACTTTCATAAACAAATCCAGTTTTTGCTTCTCAACACACTTTATGCAACTCATCTTTATTATTTTCATCTTTATTATTTTTTTTTAATCTAAAGGAAACCACAAGGTCAAAAAGTATATATTAGCATATATTGTATAACATGTTTGAATATTACTGCTGCATGATTTCATTTTGTTTTGTGATCATATACATGTATACATTGTATGTCTTATATTGAAAAAAAAACACAAAAAACAAACAAACAAATGGTCTTGATTTGTTGAACGCTTAAGTTAAATATAAAATTTGTAATACTAATTGATGTTTTATGTTTAAAACTTAACATATGCGAATTTGTATAGAAGCACACAAATGCCTTTCATAGAAGTTCTTTGTATATGTTACCATATGAGAAGACTTAACTGTTTATGAAAGAAAACATTAATTTTGTTGAACTTGTGCTTGCTTTTAAATCCAGAAAATGATTATTTAATAGTCATGATGACTTTGAACAATGGATTAAACCTCTATCAATAACACACAATGCGGATCAGACACTTTAATTATATTTTATAGCATGACTGGAAGACAATAAAAATCATTTTTGTTTAAGACCCATTCAAAACAAAATATCCTTTGTATCAAATTATACCAAAAAATGTGATATTAAATGTAAAATTTACTTTAATTTTGTTATATGTTCAGAACAAAAAAATATATATGGCTTGTTTGAAATAAAAAATTGTATTTTTAAACCTGTCTTTGGAACACCTGGAGTTTTTAGATATTCATTTGCACGATTGCATTTCTAGGCTGAGTAAAATCTACTTATGTATAGAATGAAATTATTATGGATCTTTCTGGAGCAATACTGTTGTCATACGTCATAAAAATATAAGTTTGTGTTTGTCTTTAACATAAAAACAAAAAAAGAGCAAATTAATATTTTGTGTTAATGTCATAGAAGTTTTAATGGTAATGTTTCGATACATAGCAACTGTTAAATCTTGTACAAACATTTAATATACATCAATATAATTCTGATGTTTATAATTACAATGTATATACAATAATTAAAATAATTTGATTGTTTTTACATACTTGATATTTTCTGCCCCAAATGTTTAATTTTATTTGTGCCTGTTAATATCAAGGATATAATGCCGTTTATTATAATGTTTAAAAATCTTGAAATCCTATATTTATATACAGTACTATATAATTAGTTTAATACTAATAATAATAACATGTAAATGTATGTATATATATCCTATTCTAATTTTATGAAGGCTTCCACTAAGAAGACATTCATTTAATGCTGCTGACTACATCACTGCTAAGAGTTGTTCTATGTTGAAGAATATACATTTATTTTTTAAACAATGCATCATTTAATAAATAAATTACTTTTGATGTAATAAGATACATCATGCTTATTTTCGAACAATAAAACATTCAACTTTCATGTCTTTATTTATATAAAATAAATGGCAACCCATGTGAAGACGGATGATCAGGTCCGCAAATAATTTAGGCATAAAGACTAAACGACGACCCGAACATGAATTACACACACACACACACACACACACACACACACACGTGAAGACGGATGGTTGAGTGGTTTCGGCGCTTGACTTTCACTCCATGGGTCAGTGGTTCAAGTCCTCTTTTTCTTTTTTTCTTTTATTCTTGCTTTTATATTGGAGCTCTTTAGTTCTGATTTTTATATTTATCAATTTAAAGCAATAAATGACAAACTTCAAAACATGAAAACATCTGTGAACAAGTGCCTTTAATGTCACCAGCCATGATTGCCAGGTATGCCCACTTTGCATGGACTTCTAAACCGTTTTAATGGCTACCGGGGGTATTCTCAAGGTTTTTTATTAGGAGGTTGAGTGAAAATACACAAAGCTACCAGTGATTTTTAGAGCACTGCAGGATAAGGTAGCGTATGGGCATTTGTATTGGTGGGATTAAACCAGCATGCATTCTTGTTTGACTTCAGTTTAAAATTGGTGCGATTGAACCAGCATGTGTTCTTGTTTGACTCCAGTTTCAAATTGGTGAGATTGAACCAGCATGCGTTCTTGTTTGACTCCAGTTTCAAACTGGTGAGATTGAACCAGTATGCGTTCTTGTTTGACTCCAGTTTTAAATTGGTGAGATTGAACCAGCATGCATTCTTGTTTGACTTCAGTTTCAAATTGGTGAGATTGACCCAGCATGCGTTCTTGTTTGACTCCAGTTTTAAATTGGTGAGATTCAACTAGCATGCATTCTTGTTTGACTTCAGTTTGAAATTGGTGAGATTGAACCAGCATGCGTTCTTGTTTGACTCCAGTTTTAAATTGGTGAAATTGAATCAGCATGCATTCTTGTTTGACTTCAGTTTCAAATAGGTGGAATTGAACCATCATGCATTCTTGTTTGACTTCAGTTTCAAATTGGTGAGATTGAACCATCATGCGTTCTTGTTTGACTTCAGTTTCAAATTGGTGGGATTTAAACAGCATGCATTCTTGTTTGACTTCAATTTCAAATTGGTGGAATTTAAACAGCATGCATTCTTGTTTGACTTCAGTTTCAAATTGGTGGAATTGAACCATCATGCGTTCTTGTTTGACTTCAGTTTCAAATTGGTGAGATTGAACCAGCATGCGTTCTTGTTTGACTTCAGTTTCAAATTGGTGAGATCGAACCAGCATGCATTCTTGTTTGACTTCAGTTTCAAATTGATGGGATTGAACCAGCATGCATTCTTGTTTGACTTCAGTTTCAAATTGTTGAGATTGAACCAGCATGCGTTCTTGTTTGATTTCAGTTTCAAATTAGTGGATATAAACCAGAATGCGTTCTTGTTTGACTTCAGTTTCAAATTGGTGGGATTGAACCAGAATGCGTTCTTGTTTGACTTCAGTTTCAAATTTGTGGAGTTGAACCAGCAGACATTCTTGTTTGACTTCAGTTTCAAATTGGTGGAATTGAACCAGCATGCGTTTTTGTTTGACTTCAGTTTCAAAATGGTGGAATTGAATTGCATGTATTCTTGTTTGACTTCAGTTTCAAAATGGTAAGATTGAACCAGTATTCGTTCTTGTTTGACTTCAGTTTCAAATTGGTGCGATTTAACCAGCATGCGCTCTTGTCTGACTTCGGTTTCAGATAGGTGGAATTGAACCAGCCTGCGTTCTTGTTTGACTTCAGTTTCAAATTGGTGGAATTGAACCAGCAAGCGGTCTTGTTTGACTTCAGTTTCAAAGTGGTGGAATTGAATCAGCGTATATTCTTGTTTGACTTCAGTTTCAAATTAAACCAGCATGCGTTCTTGTTTGATTTCAGTTTCAAATTGGTGGAATTGAACCATCATGCGTCCTTGTCTGACTTCAGTTTCAAATTGGTGCGATTGAACCAGCATGCGTTCTTGTTTGACTCCAGTTTTAAATTGGTGCGATTGAACCAGCATGCGGTCTTGTTTGACTTCAGTACAAATTGGTGGGATTGAACCAGAATGCGTTCTTGTTTGACTTCAGTTTCAGATTGGTGGGATTGAACCATCATGTGTTTTTGTTTGACTTCAGTTTCAAATGGGTGGAATTGAACCAGTATGCATTCTTGCTTGACTTCAGTTTCAAATTGGTGAGATTGAACCAGCATGCGTTCTTGTTTGACTTTAGTTTCAAATTGGTGGGATTGAACCAACATGATTCTTGTTTGACTTCAGTTTCAAATTGGTGAAATTGAACCAGCATGCGTTCTTGTTTCACTTCAGTTTCATATTGGTGGGATATGAACCAGAATGCGTTCTTTTTTTTACTTTACTTTCAAATTGGTGGGATTGAACCAGCATGCGTTCTTATTTGACTTTAGTTTCAAATTGGTGGGATTGAATCAGCATGCATTATTGTTTGACTTCAGTTTCAAATTGGTGAGATCGAACCAGCATGCGTTCTTGTTTGACTTCAGTTTCAAATTGGTGAAATTGAACCAGCATGCGTTCTTGTTTGACTTCAGTTTCATATTGGTGGGATATGAACCAGAATGCGTTCTTGTTTGACTTCAGTTTCAGATTGGTGGGATTGAACCAGCATGCGTTCTTGTTTGACTTCAGTTTTAAATTAGTGGATATGAACCAGAATGCGTTCTTGTTTGACTTCAGTTTCAAATTGGTGGGCTTGAACCAGCATGCGTTCTTGTTTGACTTCAGTTTCAAATTTGTAGATTGAACCAGCAGACATTCTTGTTTGACTTCAGTTTCAAATTGGTGGAATTGAACCAGCATGCGTTTTTGTTTCGTTCGCCCACATTTGGAATATTGCAGCACGGTCTGGAATCCATACCAGAAGGACCAGATTCACGATATGGAGATGGTCCAGAGAAGGGCAGCCAGGTATGTGACAAACCGCTACCATAACACCAGCAGCGTCACTTCCATGATTGATCACCTGCAGTCGGAAACCCTGGAGTCGCGAAGGACCAAGGCCCAGCCGACGATAATCTACAAGATAACAAATTAACTTACAGACATCTCAGCCACAAAGTTCCTCTCCCCCGTTAAGTTCTTGCCACATCAATATCCTATTACAGGCATAGCTTTTTCCCCGGAATAATACCGACCTGGAACAGCTCACCAGCCTCTGCTGCTGAATCCCCTGACTTGGTATCCTTCAAGCAGGGTCAGCACCGTTAAGTTTCTAATCAAGTCGTCAGCGCCAGCTACAAAGTAACCCAAATGACCCCTCATGACTGTGCCGGTTGAGGATCAATCCTCTTCGCGGCTACCGTAGCCGGAGAGTCATGGGTGAGAGGGATGAAACGTATCCAGGGACGCATCTTTACTGTCCTTCTGACTTTTAACTATCAAACTATTTCACTCTAGTATTTTCTCATTCTTACTTTATCTTCTCACCACCCGTCTCATAATTGTCAAGCTTGACGGCAGCGACGAACGATGTAGATGCAGAAATAAGCAGGAGTTTTTTTAACATATGATTCGATGTATAATTCTATATGCAAACCACAGTAAATTGGTATCCTGTGTTAAACAAAAATGCATATAGAACAGAACAGAACATATCTTTATTTAGCTCAAGCTACAATTGCAACATATGAGTACGTGTATACAGAACAATATAGTCATATAAACATAATTTGGAAAATAAAAACATATGTCGCCATTATTTTGTTTAAATGACGTTTAATCTATACACACTGATGAAGACTCATTTTTGCTAAGTATATCCTACATAAACTAGTGGGAATAAACAGTTTCATAAAGCAAGTGAGCCGCGGAGATTCATGTATCTTGTAACTGAGTAAATGATTCAAAGAAAAAGTAAGATGTTTCGAACGAAAACTCATCATCAATGTAACAGGTTTTAAGTTAAGCATTGTGCATTAAGTCCACAACAAAATCAAAGCCTTTTTCAAACCATGATTTAAAAAATACACTTGTGTTACCAATTTACCACAATATATCAGCAAGGATACTGAAGGACTGTTCTGAAGACTTAGCCCCGATTATAACCCTGATTCTTCAACGCTCTATCAGAGAAGGAAGGGTACCACATGACTGGAGACAAGCCAACGTCACTGCCATCTATAAGAAAGGAACTAGGCAAGATCCTGTCAATTACCGTCCGGTGTCCCTAACCAGCTTATGTTGTTAGTTGCTTGAGCACGTTATCGTCAGCCAGACACTCAATTTAAGCATCTAGACAAGCATGCAATCCTACAAGACTGCCAGCACGGTTTCCGAGGTAGGTGAAGTTGCGAGACGCAACTTCTAACCCTCACCCACGAGCTTGCAGAATCACTTGATTCAAACAGACTTGATCCTACTCGACTTTAGCACGTCGTTTGACCGCGTGCCACATCAGCTTCTACTCAAGAAAGTAAACCATTATGGAATAAGAGGAAACACCTGAGCTTGGCTATCTTCCTTCTTACACGACAGAACGCAGAGAGTTGTGGTCAACGGACAACATTCAGAAGAGGTCCCAGTAGTCAGTTGTGTCCATCAGGGTTCCGTATTAGGACCTCTATTGTTCCTAATCTCCATCAATGACCTACCTGAGGGGCTGCTGTCAAGAGTTCGCATTTTCGCCGACGACTGCATTCTATACCGCCAGATCAAAACTGACCTTGATCGTCAGCTTCTCCAAGCGGACCTGGATGCACTAGCCAGATGGAAAGCAACATGGGGTATGGACTTCCACCCACAGAAGTGCAGTGTTCTTCGAGTAACAAGGGCTACATCCAACCTTATACAGTCTTAATATAAACTGAAAGGCATCAACCTATCCATCGACAAAACAACTTAACACCTAGGTGTGGATCTTGACTCAGAATTGTCGTGGAGGCATCACTATGACAGAGTTATCAAGAAAGCAACTTACATGCTCGGTTTCGGCGGAATCTCCGAAACACCTCGCAACAAACCAAGACAAATGCTGACATCGCATTAGTTCGCTCCAACGTAGAGTACTGCTGCACAGTATGGAGTCCACACTATGGAACTCACAAGTATCAGGTTGAGATGGTACAACGTCGTGCAGCGCGCTTTATTACCAACATATTCCATAATACAAGCAGTGTTGACAGTATGCTGGAAGCGATTAACTTGGAAACACGCCGCACAAAACATCAACTGACAATGCTCTACCGCATAGTAAACAAGCTGGTTGAAATGGATGCCAACAAGTACCTGGCACTACGAAAGAAGATGCCTAGACACCCGCACGGATCCGGCTTCTTACCAGTCACTCCTACATCTGATACCTTCTAGTACAGCTTTTTTCCCCACGTAGTATACCACTTTGGAACGATCTACTAGCATCCGTTGCTGAGGCCCCCTCTCTGGAATCCTTCATCCTCTCAGTTACGAATTAAGCATTCAAATGACGGACTAGAGCTATGTTGGCGGGGCCTTGTGCGTTGGTACCGTCACGGACGCTAAATTGGTCTACACCTCATGGGTGTGAAAAGTAACTGGGGTCACTTTTTCTGGTCAGCGAGTATTTCTCGCGCGAAATGTATGGTTTTTATTTAATAATACGAAATATTTTATCCAAAATTTACTGATGCATCATGGGTTTGTCATTTACAAGCAAATGTTAACAAAACATTTTTTGATGTGCGCATGCGTAAGAACGAGGGCGGTATATGGGGTATTTAAAGGGAGGTTATTTTCCACTGTACAGAAGTATTTACCGGACATTTATATACATTGAGGTATTGGAAACAAATGAGAGTTAAAATGAAACTTTTCTTCACATTAACGTTAACATGACGTTAATACATTAATTTGATGGTGAAATATGTGGCTTTCTGCGTGTGTACATAGATTTATAATTTGTTTCCAATATCAGTTCTAACAAATATCTATAAATAAGCATGTTTATTTATAGATCTTTGTAGAAAGAAGACTATTTTTTTTCAAGGGAGAACATCTTTACAGTGAATTTATAATTTTCAATGACTTTTGTTACTATTATATTTAATTGTTTGCTTAGTACATTTTGCGAGCAATTCAGATATATGTATACAGCAAATTGTGTCGATTTTTAATGTTAATAAAAGAGTAAAATGGTCCTTGCTAACAGCTGACTCGTCAACAGGAAAAACAACCGATTTCCTGAAGGCAGATCGAAGATTTTCGACAGACAATGCTGCTACATATGCAGCAGATCCAAGAGAAGCAACATTGTGATACTTGTAGATGGATTTTCTCCGATGAGTCTGTGACACATGGAGTTGTAGATTTTTTTAAGGGGTCCAAACACATTAAGGGGTTGAAGGACATGGCTTGTGTGGGCCGGTAAGATTAATAAAATAATGTTATTCTTCTTTTCCCAATCCAGCACTGGAACATTCATGTGTCTTTTATGGCCATCAAGCAGAACAAGGACAGGCTGTGACTTGTCCACTCTTTGCACATATCTGAGGAAATGGGTGTCCATGTAGTGTAAGAACAGAGCTGAATTTGACCAGCCACTGTCAGACATACACCCTTATGACCCTTGTGTAGACACTTGCAACATATCTGCATTCAGGCGTTTCCCTTTAAAAACAAAGAAGGGTGGAAACTGTGTGCCTAATGCGTTGCCACATCGAATGATTGTTGTAACGCAGGACCTTGACGAAGTAACTGCTGATGCCTTTAATGTGCCACTTATAATGAATGGTGGGGTATGCTCTGTTTGGATACCTTTTTCGTCAATATTATACACACACTCAGGTTTGTTGTGGAGGTCATGTTTTTTCAATGACGCTCATCAAGTTGCTGAAGTAATCATGAACATTAGCCTCTGATGTGGCTTCAGCTCTGTAGTTGGACAGTGCCATCGGACGAACAACTCGAAACTCAGGCCATCGCTGCTGGAAACCCTTTAACCATTTCACAGACAAAGGTTTATCATTTGGACTCTTACCAAGGAACACTGCATAGTTTGTAGCACTTGCTATCCCTTCACTGATGGTATAAACATACCCAAGGGCAGCCGTTGTCTTGACATGGTCAACTAGTTTGACCTCTTCTTCCTGAGTGAAGAGTGGAGCTGGTACGGGTTTGAGGCATTTTTTACTGGCAAGCCACTGTCTTTTACTTTCAGGTATGCATTGTGAAGAGCTGTTGGGGAGTATAGACCTTAATGTTTAATTATCTTCTTAGGTTTTGACTGAAAAGTAAAAGAAAAAAAACACTTAAGGTTTATGATGATCAATGGTCAAGAAAGAAAAGCCGGAATATTTTTTCGGAACTGTGCTGTAGCTCCACGTGAACGAGCGATAATAAAAACAAAGTCACGTGACCCGGATTCGGCGAAAAAATCTGCGTCTGCTGCAATTAAA
>VMBQ01006309.1:0-55989 GCA_007657795.1 Dreissena rostriformis | reverse complement strand
CCAAAAGCAGGACTGTCCCGCCAAGATCGGGACGTCTGGCATGTATGCACATTACATTATTTTGATTATGTTAAATCAGTTTATGATTGAATCAACAGCTTACTTTGACTTGAGACTTTTGATGAAATA
The DNA here is from genome assembly GCA_007657795.1 of Dreissena rostriformis. Classification (NCBI taxonomy): domain Eukaryota; kingdom Metazoa; phylum Mollusca; class Bivalvia; order Myida; family Dreissenidae; genus Dreissena; species Dreissena rostriformis. Next base: position 55,860 of record VMBQ01006309.1, on the reverse strand, counting down.
ACCTGTTTCCTGGGTAGGACCAGTACTTGGCATCTTAAGGGTTATCTTAAGAACCTGTCAATAATACCCAAAAGGGGCGTTTAGACAGTATTGATAGATAGAGAACACTTCCACTTAAGGGATCAATGCCAAGACTCCCAAGTCACTAAGCGTACACCATATCTACTACGCCGCAGCCACCGAACCAGCTTTAAATTCCAGAGGCTGAAAAAGCACACAATTATGAGATATTAAATGTTAAAGCTTGGCAGATGTAAAACGCTTTTTTTTCATCAAGCAAAACATAAGATTTATTTCGGCTGAGTTACTTTATTATTGAAACAATAATAATGTTTTGTACACAATAATGTCCAAATATTTATTACGATACGTGGTTATCAAATAAGCTTTTGCTAGTAAATTAGGTAGCACCTATTATCATATTATTAATAATATAATATCATATACAAGTGAAATATTATTTCTAAACAAATATTTTTTCTATATTTATTATTTTGATTTAGCCTTCCTTCCTATCTATTCGGCCATTCCTATCTATTCGGCCACTTTCTTAAAGACGTCATTAACTGTGAATCCGCGTACCCGCACGTGTCCGAATTCTCAGCAAGTAATCATAACATTCGCTTCTTGATCATCGGGATACTAAAATGCGTCAAAAATAGATTTAACCCGTTTTTCTTGAATATAATGTATTGACCTGTACACAATTTAACCTCAATTCACATGCAAATAACTCTAAAATAGTTATTTTTCGTCGGATTTTCACAATTCAGGCACTCATCAGCGTTTCCATGTTTTCTGGGGTCACGTGCCTTCTTCACTATTACAGTTGCGTTTAATTTGAGGCCTGTCATGGGCTATGTTTACTTTCGGTTTTCGGCGATCCGTTAAAAAATATGCTTCACAATTAAAATTCAATTTGCGTCCGTTATTAACAAAACCGCACGCCTTTTTATGCTAGGCAAACCCATCGAGTTACCATAATAGGTACATAAAGTATTCCAATGAGAAGGCAGTTTCTGAGGTTCGGTTGAATAAAAAATCTATGAGGAAGACGGCCGTGGATTATGGTATCCCATACCAGACGCTCCGTGATAAACGGCGAGATCGATCCGAAAATTTTGGGCGAGAAACCCTCTTCACAGACGAAGAATTAGGTCTCGTATAATTTACGCTGCTGGGAACTACATGCCCCCTTTCTTTGTTTTTAAAGGTGATATACGAAAAATATTGCATTCCAAGAGGAAATATTCAGTCCTTCTAAGCTGTTTGCATCAACAGAAGCGCCTTCGCGCCAGAGACCCCCCCCCCTGTAAATCATTTAGAGACGCCGTAACAGAAAGCGGATGCAATGCGAGGAGGGGGGTGGGGAAGAGGCTTTACGAAACTTCTCGAAGAACAAAGTGAACCAAACGGTGACATCAAGGTGCTGTCAGTGCAGATTGAAAAAAAAATAAATGAGACCCAATCCAAGTGGTCGTGAAATTACCGGCGATCAATATATGACCGAAATCGACGAGCTAGACAAGGAAAGCTCATCGCAAAAGCGGCGTGATTAAGGAAAGAAGCCAGCACAGAAGAAGAATCTGCCAATAACAAATTTGCCGTAAACATATGTGGCATCCTCGAAGATTCGGAGCCTGAGAATGAAGGTGATGAGTACGATGACGATGAGGAGGGCAGCAACGCCAGTCACCAACCTTTAATGACCGCCCTCACATTAAACTCGTCAGCTAGGGCCAATGTGACTTGTGCGGACATTGAATGCACTTGTCATTCTGTCGTTAAAGTGTTTTGTGTCGCGGTGACGAGTTCCGTTGCCGTCATTGTTGATAAATTAAGTTTCATTGAATTGTTTTTTTTACATGTTTAAATAATCTGTTCGCCAAAAAATGTTAAAACAAGTTACTGATCACCTTTATAGTTTTCTATTTTTGTGAATACAGAATTGTTTTGTTACTGAAAGTCGTTGCATTCGATATAAAATACACACACACACAAAACCAAACGACTAATTCAACTCAGCCTTATGCAAATTAAGTTATCCCCGTATTGAACCTCATTCTACACGTCATTGCACGCGCCAATGATCGACCAATCAGAGTGGCCGNTAATTAAAAAAAAACGAGACCCAATCCAAGTGGTCGTGAAATTACCGGCGATCAATATATGACCGAAATCGACGAGCTAGACAAGGAAAGCTCATCGCAAAAGCCGCGTGATTAAGGAAAGAAGCCAGCACAGAAGAAGAATCTGCCAATAACGAATTTGCCGTAAACATATGTGGCATCCTCGAAGATTCGGAGCCTGAGAATGAAGGTGATGAGTACGATGACGATGAGGAGGTCTGCTGCGTTTGTCAGCAACGCCAGTCACCAACCTTTAATGACCGCCCTCACATTAAACTCGTCAGCTAGGGCCAATGTGACTTGTGCGGACATTGAATGCACTTTGCATTCTGTCGTTAAAGTGTTTTGTGTCGCGGTGACGAGTTCCGTTGCCGTCATTGTTGATAAATTAAGTTTCATTGAATTGTTTGTTTACATGTTTTATAATCTGTTCGCCAAAAAATGTTAAAACAAGTTACTGATCACCTTTATAGTTTTCTATTTTTGTGAATACAGAATTGTTTTGTTACTGAAAGTCGTTGCATTCGATATAAAATACACACACACGCAAAACCAAACGACTAATTCAACTCAGTCTTATGCAAATTAAGTTATCCCCGTATTGAACCTCATTCTACTAGTCATTGCACGCGCCAATGATCGACCAATCAGAGTGGCCGAATAGATAAGAAGCGTCAGAGCGATCCTGACCTACAACTATCAAATGAAAAACGAGGAATTTTTGTAAACAAACCGTTTCCGATGGAAGTTCGCGTTAAAACTTGTTTGTTATGTATATTTTGTTTACATAATGTGTTATAATGGTTTATTTTATTGTTAATTAACAATCTACAGCTCATGATATCCTTAAGTGGCCGAATAGATAGGAAAACAGGCTATTTCATTTTTTATCACTTCTAATTTGATATATTTATTTCTTTTAAACTACCCTCATAGGCCCATTAGAATAAAACCCTTTGTCATTTTTAACTTATATAATATAAATAATAGTGCAGACGTTTCTATCCCAAAATCTCAACATAGTGCAGACGTTTCCACCCTAAAATTTTGGGGAGGAAACGTCTTGGGAGGAAACGGTTTAGGGAGGAAACGTCTGACATTCCTTGATCATTAGGATACTTAAATGCGTCAACAACAGGTGTAAACCATTGTTGTTGTATATAATGCATTTACCTGTACACAATTTTAGTAGGTCTTAGCTGTATGTCTGATTTATATGCATATCTATTTGTTGTTGGTATTTGTAACACATTTTTGTATTTCGGATAAATTTCACCGGAAACAGGACTTGGATATGTGTCAATACGGTCACATTTCAAAACGGTGTTAACACGCGGTCTGGCTCCCACGGTAAAAGTTAGATTACAACATACTTATTCAAGTTGTCATGTAATTAAATTTATAAGCATCAGTTGCTACCAAATATCAGTAATTGAAGGTTTATTCACATATCTTTGCTTTCACCAAAAAAATACGCAATGTTTCGGACAGGAAGATTCCATATAATACCTATATGAACTTAACAGTATGCAAATTAGGACTCAAAATCATTCTTTTGTTATTTTTTAACACACAGCAGAAATGTAGTGAACAATTGAGTCTGCAAGTAAAGACTATTAATATGTTGAAACAGAAGAAACGAAATGATACAAGAAATCGTCGTCATCGTGGCGTTGTGGATATGGTGTCCGCCTAGCGACCGGGAGGTCACGAATAGAAGAAGAGGACATGCAACTTTTCACCGCCACAGACTTCAACCTTAAAAAGCCGCAGACGTTAACGCAAATCCTCAACTGTTCCCGATTGAAGCATCGTCCAAAAGAACCAACATCGCTCGAATTTGACGTGCGTTTTGATATTCAGTGCATTAAGTTAATTTCTCCACATACTTCTAATTGAAAAAAGTACTTATTTCTATTTTTATCTAACAACAAACTATATAGTTCGCTACCACTGAACAGCTGACTCGACTCCAGCAGTCCAACGGCACTTTCCACGTCGTCCACAAGTCGTTTTATCAACTGCTGTCTGTACACGCCTTATTGCGACACGAAGATTCATTGAAGCAGACATCCCTTCTCTTCGTCATGAGGTCACGAAGAAAAAAGGCAGATTATTTCGCGAAAGTTTAGGTCTGTGGCGTGAATACCCATTTGTGCACATCTTTGTGATGGACTTTGAGAGGTTTGTTTTACCTTTTTCAATCATGTAGTAGCGTCAGTAGCTAAACTAAAAAGAGACTTTCTTTAAACAAACAAAATCCATAAAAGCGGAAAGTATCGTCCCTGATAAGCCTGTGCGCACTGCACAGGCTTATCTGGGACGACACTTAACGCAAATGCATTAAGCCAGGTGTTCCCAAAGCTTTTCTCAATTATTCTCAAATATTGGTACTCTAAATAAATAATAGATAAAAACATAAAATGCTACCGTTCTCTGTTGTTTTAATAAAGGCTTGAAACCAATTGCCTATAAAATTCGGGCGAGTATATTCAACACAAAAATAAACATTAGAATTATAAATGCTGGCTCACAGCATTGGAACGGTAACTGCAAAGCAATTTTTTTAAACAAATTAAAATCTCAACATAACTGACACTTATTTCAGAATTAAATCTCATTCTGGGAAAACTGGGCTGAATCCATATGTGTATAGTGTCGTCCTAAATTCGCCTGTGCAGTCCGCGAATGCTTATCAGGGACGTCACTTTCCGCCTATACCGAACTCTCGTTAAGAACAGACTTCCTTTAAACGAAAAATCCCATAAAAGCGGACAGCATCATCCCTGATCAGCAGACTGGATACGCTAATCTGTGACGACACTTTACGCACATGCTTTAAGCCAGGTTTTCTCAGAACGAGGCTCAATTAATCACAAAGCACACAATTATTCCATGAAGAAGTCGCGATTGGCGGATTTAAATGCCTATTCATTCTATCTAGATGGTTGTGCTAACGATCAATATTTTACAGAGAAATTATGGAATTGATTATACACTATCTCAATTATACGTTTCTGTTCATACAACAAATTAACAGCTGTAAACTTGGACAAATACTAAATAACTAAATCAGTGGTTATGTGTCTTACCAATCATGCACCTATACAAAACAGTATAACGCGCGTTTGGGGATATATTTTCAGAGGTAATGTACACATAGAAACTTTCGCATGGTCCATGTGACACACTGGTTTCCGCCTAACTTCCAGTAAAAAAAATGTGATCCCGCTAACGTCATGAACATAATACAGTCAAAACTTGCGCTGTTCGCTGACTTTTTGATCGTTAGTTTTTAAATTATATATTTTTGTTCCCCCTTTTCACAGAATTGTTCAAAACGACTACTCTTACGGTTTGTGTCCTCCACGTATGATCAGTATCAAATTAAGTAAATAATAGCAATAGTAAAAGTGTCAAATAAAACGTGATATAAACAAGAGAAAAGTAAACGTTTTTCGTCACAGTATTGACCATTTATCTGTCACCGTCAGTGTTCAAATATAAATTACAGTACTTGTCGATATGTTTCGTTGTTTCAAATCGAGGGAGTAACTGTAGCAAAGACGCATTTTGGATATCAGCCGCGTCATGCGAAAATGTGTCTTATAAAATATACGGCCAGCGTCGCTCCAGACCAGCCTCTGCATTCACACAGGGTGGTCAGGAGATACCATGTCCGCTAAAGAGACCATTAAGACCACTTTACAGCAGGCAAGGTAACTCCTGACCAGTTTGCGCGCATGTGCAGGCTGGTCTGGAGCTGCGCTGGCTGCTTGTGGCATGATGCCCATTTTCGCATCAAGCGGGTCATACTTGTTGTGTTCTGTTTGTATAGTCTCGCGTACTAGTATTTATAATCTGTGGTTTCTGATATTTTCCTAGTAAGTTCAGTATTTCAACAACAAAGGCATTCAACATCAACAACAACAAATTGGGCATTTCGTTGATTTGGCCATAATGAGTTTACGAAAATATACATGTATATAACACAAAACCAAAAAAAGAAAATATAATTACGGGTATTCTTCAAAATAAATTGCGACACTTTTAATTTCAAACAGTTTTAAGATTATTCCATACACTAAATATCCCAATAAAAAAAGTTGCAGTATATAGCAGCGCAATTTGTCACATGACCCGATATAAAGAAAAAAATATATGTAATACTGAATGTTTGCTAACGATATTTGCGTTGATATAAATGTCTCTCCAACAACCACCCCTGTTCAATTCAACAATACGAATGGCTTGATGGACCTATTTGAACTAATAACTTGAGGACAATCTAATTTAAGAAAATGAGAGTCTAATCGAAAAACAAACCAATGCAACTACGATATTTTGGACTTTCCTTTTCTGTGATCGAAGTCGGGTCATTAGTTTCTGGGATCTTACTGGACGGAACGAAGCAAGGACAGACACTCGAACGAACGAACTAACATCGTGTATGGTTTTGGGGAAATTCGTTTTACACACTGCATTGCATCGAAACTTGAATTTTGATGTGTAAATAGGCGACTTTAACATTGCACCATTCGGGGAGTATTATAATACATGTTCATTTTTGTTAATTCTAGGGCCGTAGTGAGAAATGCTTTATGAAGATTAAAATAAAAATAATCATATTAAAACGTGAAAAAAAATGCTGGTTCTCTGATGAACAGTGAACACGTGACCTTGTCAAGACATACTCTCGTATACCGTGGTAACAAACACCTCTGCCATTGTGTATTGGTATAGTACAGTACTGGAAAGTACAAACAGGTCAACCAGGTCATGCGTTATACTAAAGTGACGGCCATACTATTATTGATACTTAATAAGTCGTTACATGACGTTTTATACTCACGTCGTATGCAAGGTTAAGAAGTTTCAGATAACGATTGTTAAGTCAATAACAATGAGTTCACCGTAAGATGTCGCACGTATACCATTTATGCAATAGTCGATTCTATCCGTCTTTGTTTTCACATTGTACTTTAAGTTGTTTTGAATGATGACAACCTTGTTTATATCAACTTGCTGAACGCGACTGGTGATTTGTTTGTGCTACGGTAAAACGAAATTAGCATTTGCGTATATAGCCTAATTTGGACAGACATGTCCACGTATAGAGATATATCGGCGTAAACATATTGTATTAATCTATACGCATAAAATAATTCATCGATTTGAATAAGTCATACAATTTTTACAAGTAAATAAACTTTAGGAATGGATACAATAACATTTCGAAGTGTTTAACTTTAACACCCGATTTGAAATAAACAATCTGTAGACGAATCACAATATTCTTGACATGATTGTCAGATTCCCTTACGAGTTGAAGTATAAAATAATATATTATCACTCAATCAACTTATAAATGTAATCAATTGCTATTTAAATTGTGTGTTCAATTATAAACGCTCAAAATAAACAAGACGGCTAAGTTATTATTGAAATATTAAAAATAAGCCCTGTAAACCAGTGTGAATGCCCTGTATGATTATGTGATTCATTCAGCTTCTGCATACGTTTGTTTTTCAAGTGGTAAATCCATTCGAAAAGCAAAACAAAGTAATTCTAGACGAACAGTTATTTTATTTTCAATATACAAATACACCAACATTTGAAATATCAAAGTTTATGTAAGCTTAGTCTTACTTCAGGATTGGTAAAACATCTAATAACAATACACTATATCAATAATGATAATCTGACGAGAACTGTAAATATTACAATGCATTTGTTTATACCATCTTAATTAACGGTAACGACGACATAAATCACGGGAAAATGGTAAAAGTAGCGATGAAACAGCAGAAGGTATATGAACACTTCAAATATATCGATTTGTTTTGAAGTGGGATATGAAAAGCTGTTTATTCAGACGTGTATCATCATGGGCATACATTTGTGTTACAATCTTCTAAATCGGACGAAGTTAATATGTAAATATTTGCCATAAATATAATCCCAATATTTCAAAAACTTTCCATTTAAAATATTTCGTATGCAAATGTTCTGTATTTCACAGATACTAGCCAGAAGCAACATCCTTTACTTTGGATACAATCATAACTGACAGTGTTCTGTTTTAATTTGATAGATATTTTCAAATTAAATATAATATATTTTTATCACAATACAGTCATAAAGCCATAAAGCCTCTAGTGCTTTTCTTTAAAATTTGACTAACATAAAACTTTCTATTAAAAACCACGTTTTGCTGCCTTATTATATTCATTTAAAATGAAAAGATCTTTATGTAATGTACACGTATTAATACATATGTATATGACATTGTCTGTTTATAACTGTCAGTGAGTAAAAATAAAATGTCATTGAGTTAAAATAAAAGTATTTGTTTCTAATATCACCTTTCCACGATGAATATGTGTTTTCGTGTTTTGCTCCGGGCTGACTGTACCAAATGTGACTGTATAGACTATAACTAGGACACATTTCAAATGAAAATATGCAATACAATCTAAATGAAATGAGTACTTTATACATCACGTACTGTTAAAGTAAACAAACTTACAAACAAAAACAAACAAACCCAACATGCAGTTCAAGATCAATCTTCAATGTTATAAATAACATCGAAACCGCACAGCGACAGTTATTTACACGCACAACGTAAATTCCGTTCATATGAAATTGTGTAAATGTATGCTAGTATTTTTTTTAAACGATTTATATTGATTACAACAGCTCAGTAAAATAACTGCAATTTAAGTTCGGTTAATATATGACAAATGGTATAAAGGATTTAATGCTTGTCATTACTTCCTATTTTTGAACATGCAAATTAAGAAGTTAGAATTGTTTTTGTTTTGAACTCAATGATGTTGTCGTTATTCCAAACCCCAACCAGCAACTTTCGTGTATCTTGATTGAAGTTGACTGATAGAATGCCGAGCACATCAAGTGTTATGGTATTGAGAACTTTCTTGCCGTCCGTGTCAACTTGACTTATGGGTTTAACACCAAAAACAAACACATGTCCTGTGGCTGCCACGTGTATGTTAAATTTGATACCGTTAACTGTGAATGCAGGATTCTGAAGCGTGGCTGTGACTGCTCCATCCATTGTCAGGGTGCGAAGCGTGCAATAGCTCGTGACATAGATCCTCCTCCTATCAGGACTTACCCCAACCCCTACAACTAAACGAACAATACAACTTACACAATCTGTTCCCGACTTGTTGAGTATTATATTTCTTTTTTAACAAGATTAGCTTAATTTTATTTAACATTAATTGCGAAGTGCATGTTTTAAATGTACCTAATTACAATTAAACATCTACAGAACATTAAAGTCGGTCCTTCAGCATGTGCCTGTTCTATAGAATATTCAGCCCTTTAATAAGTCTACGCGCAGATCAGATCCTGATCAAAGTCTGAACATACAAGGTCCATCTACACGCAATTTAAATATAATTTGCAAAGCATTGTTTCAAATTGAAAAAGTGAAATATACTCGTACGTAACCTGCGCATTCATAAGAACTCTCTTCGTATAACTTTTGAACTAACTTTCCATCCATTGTGTATTTGTGCAACGCAGTACAGGACGTGTCAAAAAGGTTTGCATCGTGATTCACGGTTCCGTAACATGAATGATTCATGTTCAGAGCCTTTATCTTTTTAATATTTCACAACCTTTGCTTACAGTTACCGCCATATTAAAGGAAGAAATGTTACAAACGGCCCACGGGCAAATTGGCAGTTGAACTTGATCAATCACCTTGTACGCCTGATTTAGGAGTTTCACACAACAATTGTGGCTGTCCGAAATTAAGAGATCCCCGTTCGACGTCTCACATATACCGGATATGGAACACTTGCTTTTATCAGAAGCTGTTCGAACATTGTATTTTGACTTTTCCTGAATGCTGACAAGCTTGTTTGGATCAAGGTTATGTTGTGGCTCACCTATGCGACTGGTGATTTTCCCGAGATCAGTGCAGTCTGCAAGACGTTTTATCAAGTCACGGTTAGACTGGAATTTAATGTAAGTTCCATCATTCGTCCTCGTGTTTTTAAGGAGTGAATCTGCTGCAGCAGTTTGATCAAGACATTTTCTTAAAGAAATAAACGATCGTTCAGGTGGCATAGTGTTTTTGAGTTTAGCGCCATATCCCTTTAGGTTTGAAATAAATGTTAAGCATCGTTTAGTGTTATCTTTTAAAGAGGCATTTAAGATCGCATGTATTTTTTCCAATTCTTTTAAAGTGTTTTGCTGAAGCAGGTCTAAATTGACGTTGATTTGTCGACGTAAATCAAGTACTTCTTTCAGAACGTATTGATACGAAGTTTGAAGTGACGTTATTTTCTGTTTTTATCTGTCCACCATATTCTGTAAACTTTTCTGTAAGTGTTCCAAATGTACGTCATCTGGGCTACGTTCATACGTTGTGTAGCTGATTTGATCTTGTCAGCCAATAGAACTACCTGACTGCATTGCCTGAAAGGAGACATGAGATTTCAGATCAACAGATAAAATTTATGTTTATATCTTGGAACTTAACAGTATTTTTGTCAGGCGTATTTTAATCCGCTATCATTTGATGAAAGTTTGTGATTTGTTTTCAATCAACTTATCATCTAACTCATGATGGTGTCAGTGTTGATTGATAATCGAGAAGCATTTGATACATCAGCTGTTGTTTATAGTCTTCGTGGTAACACTAATGTTATAATTATGGTGATGATCATCATAACATTAGTGATAATAACGATAAAATGATAAAGAAAAAAAAATAAAAAAATAATAATAATAATTATTATTATTATTATTATTATTATTATTATTATTATTATTATTATTATTAGAATAAATAAAACATAATAAATAATAATAATTAGTTTTTCCTTTTTTAATTCTGTTATTTTTTTAAAAGGTACTTTCCAGTAGAAGGCACATATGCAGAGCCTGAACTTGTGTCATCTTACCTTTATAAAAGTTGTTTATGAACAACCAAATTATAACATAAGTACCAAAAAGGTGAAACTGAGATTTTTATAATTAATTTTTGTTATGTACTCTGGCTATCCCCACTCCATCTTTGATAGATGGTACATGCCAAAATCCGTTTTTCTGCAAATGGGCTCTGCGCAAATTCATAGAGAATCAGAAATCAATTAATTAACTGCGTGCTTATTTTCGTTCATTATTATATATCTGTTAACATACATGTAGTTATATGTAGTTATATATATATATGTGTGTGTAACATACGGTATATATGAGAAATCTTCATAAGAAATGCTTCTTTATGACAGTTATCACAGAATTGCACGTCATAGATGGTATAGATATTGCAATTTTAATACATTTTGTATTGATTTTGTGAATTGTGTTTTATAAATATGTAGTGAACTTCCATTGTGATGTTAATCATGTTTTATCATTTTGCTGTTAATGTTTTTGCTTTTGATCATTCATCGATGAGAACTGCTTTTGTATGTGTATTCGATGAGACTTAGTAAACAAAAAAGGCATAATGTAGATGTTGCTAAATAAAAGCCGAAATTGAAAATGCATTTTACAAAAAAAGTTGTAATTTAATTTGTTATTCGATTTTCAAGGCTTAGACCAATATAAAAAAAATGAAGTATAACTAATCAATTGAATTCGATATAGTATGGTTATAATTCGGGTAAATACAAAATCGTCAATCCTCCGCGGACTGCTTTACGTCGGACTCATTATGCCTACATACAGAGCCGAGTGTCACACTATTTTGGTAATAACATAGTGCCGAAACTATCTATTTATAGTAGTGTATGGTAAACTGATACGAGGTTTAAGGCTTTGCTGTAACGAGGATTTGAGAATACGCATACCGGTAGCTCGTATTTTGTATAGCCCATTCGCACTATAACTAGGTCAAACAATTATGGTCCGACCGATCAATCAGACTAAATGTTTTGGTGCAGAATTTATTTACTACAATTAACGATGAATGAAACAATTTTAATTTGGCCTTAAAATGTCTTTTCACTGACCTATGATTTCAGAGGTGGCAAACTTGACAGAGCAGCTGTTCATGATCCTCACAGAACATCGTCAGTTTCTCAGTAGAGTGTTCCTCACATAACTCCAGAGTATCAACCAACGTTGTGGAATCAGGCCAGTTTCCACCATCACATTTTGATGTTACTGAATATTTTTTCAGTACTTTGTTGTGCATCAAGACACATTCATTGCAGAATGTTTTTAAGCATTTTTGACAATGAAACAGCCCTTCCTTATTTATTCCGTCATCTTCGCAGACAGAACAATATACGTCGTAAAATACATCCGATCCTTTATTTTGCGATGTTTCAAACTTCGAAGCCATTATGATAAAGCTTTGTTATACAACTCTCGATTTCCCTATATCCAAGCTGTGTAAGTACTGTATTGATTTTTATTTTGGATGTGCGCGTACAGACTTGTCAATCCAGCTGTTAGGCCGACTATTTTATGTCATTTGGTTTATGTAGGATTTTTTTAACGTTTAGATGTGTTTGTGTGTGTTTTGTATATAATAAAACGTAGATAACCAGTTTATACATTAATGCCACTTCTCTAAGCATAACCTAGGTGTATAAACTATTTATATGTATATTATATACTGACAAGTGAAGCAGAAAATCTAACATGAAAATAATGAATAAGATAAACTTACCATGTTAAATATATCGTTTTTGATTATATTGATAAGAGTTTGTTCAGCTGTATAGAAAACATGTTGTGTCATTAAAAGGATATTACCGTTTGCTTAAATATTGTTGTTTTTTGCGCTTGTCTTCTTATTGATGTTTACTTTGAGTTAATATTAGTAAGCCTATTTGATAAACAATTTATCGAAATTCTTATCGATATAAAGTGCCAATTTCTGTGAGGTGTTTCCTTTTAAGGAGTGTCTAATACACATAATGGAACGCCAGAATATGAATAAAAGAACTTGTACATTAACATAGGTAAAATAATTATATTATTAAATTAAAATGCTTTTACAATTTAGGTGTAACAAAAATCGTTATTATGTTTCATCCACATGAAAAATAGCTATACTGCGTACAGCTTCTGAAGACTGAATTAATCAGGGATATACATTCTTAACATTTCAAAATTGTGATGATGAATACAATTTAATTCAATCATCAAGCTTCTCTACAATTATGTTGTACCTAAACATTCGTTGGAAAAGTGAAACGAATAACTGATACAATATACATACACTATGTTATTATATGTTTCCGGTCCTTTATCGGAAACTGATGGTTACTTAATTCCCTTTGTCTTAACAATGTCTTCTTAATGTTGTAGTGCAGTGCGCGTTTCGTTACATAGTCTTTCAAATGTGTGAAAACGTAAAAGAACACACTGCAATTTATAACTTTACATCCATTATCGGAATACGTATTCGCACAAATACTGAATACGACACACACACATATCTAGTAATTTAAAATAACTAAGACCATCTGTTATTTATATTGTCGTTTTTTTTTTCAAAATCAGGTATAGAAAGCACGAAATAAAACAATGAAAAAAATTGGCATCGGGAACAAAACTAGTAATTCAAAGTAAAAATAATGCCCCCAAACAGGGTTAACCCTAGATTACACTTTCCGAATAACGTTAATTCCAGTTTGTTCAAAGCTTTGATACTCGCATGGATGTTATGTTGGAGATTTCTTAACACACCCACATCATCTGACCTCATTTTAACCCTGACATTTGTCAAATATTTGACTAATTCAAAAGATTCAAATTGTTGGTGAACCCAAAATGGCTCGTGTCGTCAATATAATACTCATCAATATAAAAATTAATTAATTATTGATGAAGTTGATGAATGCACATCTATTGTACTGTCGAATGTGCTGCTGCATGCTTAGTTGTACGTTTCATGTAAAAATCAACGTTTCACTGAGATGTCGAATGTCAAATTTGACCATTCAACAGCTTGTTTTGACATAAGTAGAGTTTTGAGAGAAAAAGTGGAATGTGGGGGCATCCTCGTCATATGGATACATTACAGAGAATATTACACAAGAGGAATTATTCTTTTAAGTTAAGCTTAATAAAATGTGTATACTCTTCTATGTTAAAGCAAATTAAATCTTAAGCTTCAAATGTTAAATAAGATTGTGCTCAAAGCAGATTTGGTTTGAAACAACTGCTGTGATACTTAATATGCAAAGTGCCTCTAAGTGATTCATTTTTTTCCAAATTTCTTTTCAATTGTGATATGCTCTGGATTGGTGAAGCAAACTGTCAAAAAATGTGTTTAAATGTATGATTGACTATTTCTTATAACAAAAGCTTCTTTGATTTCTTTACATACATAATAACTGACATTTGTCACATGAAACTAATACCTTTTGAAATGTATATACAACCATTTATATAAAAAAATATTAACTTGCTCAACTTTAGGATTTTCAAAAACATAACCAAATCCAAATTAATTAAAAATGTTCTTGACATTTGAGACCTAATTTGTTTAAACTGTATTTCAATAGTTTAACCCCAAAACAAACAAAAATTGTAAAACAAAATTGAATAACGATAGTTTTATTGTTAAAAAGTTTAAACCAATATTTAACCATTTTAAAGTTTCGTTTTCTTTTAATCCATCCCGCTTCTGAAATACTATTATTTTAGTTTGTGCAGTGTTAACATTTAGCCCCCAATAATTCAGATAGAAATATAAGTTATCTTGATGTCATTGAACTTAGGAGGGGACATGCCAAAAATAGCTATGTCATCAGTTAATAATAGTAAAACCAACACAGTATATTCTATATTCAAACCAGAAACACAAATGGAAGTAATACTACACTTGTTTTAAAATTAATAGTCTGCATCATCCGCAATGTGAGCAAACTAAATCCTAACTATGACTAAAAAATGATGTTGTCGTGAAAATCTTAAAATAAGTTACACACCAAAAACAATCGGACTTAAAGACGTCATGCGGACCCCCCCCCCCCTTCCAGAAACAAACGTTATTTTGATTGTTATTGTTATTCAAGTTTTGGAATATTTAGGATCGGTGCTACCGTCAATCAAAACATGATGGCTTAATGCCGATTTTAATGCAAAGATAAACTACACAAAAATTGTTAACATATGACATCCTGTATTTAAATATGCAACATATAAAAACTATACGTATATTTGTGTTGTTGTAATATGCACTAATAGGTAGCAGATCAAGATGAAAACACAACACAACTTTTTTCTACATATATATTTTGTTTGTAAAACTATTACAACGATTTATCATGTAAATATATCTCGGCAAAATCTCTGAATATTTATTTGACCGAAAATGTATACATGCTAGCTGTAATAAATGCGAATCATTAAATCATTGAAGATAGACGGTAAAACGAGAATATTATTAGTTATACAATTATTGTATTATAGATGAAAAGTTTGACAAAGGATATATATGCAAAAACAACATCATATAACATTAACATATAAACTAACAAATGTAAAAAGAGCAACTATATATCAAAGGAAATAATTAAAAAGTAATGTCTTTGGCGATGTGTAAAGAACTGAAATTCGGCATCCTTGACCATCTCAACAATTATGTGCACTGGTTATTTTAAACTATAATTACTTTAAAAAAAAACATGCTTAACAAATCGATATATTTATGTAATCAACGCGCCAAATAAAATAAATGATGGTTTTCGTCAATCAGAAGCATGATTCTCATACACAAACGTGGTTTCTGACGTATCATCAAACCATATTTGTTGTTCTGAACCCACCAGGTACATTCTATGACTAGCAATGAGACGGATCTTGTACACGCACTTATAAAACACATACACCAAAGAAACGAACGCAATCAGAAGAAAGACTGATAGCGTCCCAACTGCCAACAAGTCATAGTGCACTCCCTGTGCATGCGCACTGCTTGTTCTGGTTCGACTGCAGGTCTTGTCGTTCCAATCGCTAAAGGACGCCATGCAAATTTCGTATTCCGTGTTCAGCTCGAGGGATGCAATTCTTACAACACTAACGGAGCCTTTGAATGGTACGGACACGTATTTGAACGTTTGTTCATACGCTCTGTACAATATAACATGGCGGGATGGCGTTATTGTCATATTCAATGCTATAAGTATTACGGAAGGTGTTGTTGCCACGAACCGGATTCCGTTACCAATACGGAGTACATGTAGCTGGAAATGTTGGTCATCATGAAAACTCAAAACTTGTGCTTTACAACTGTAGTTTCCTGCAAAATGCAAAGATTCTATTTTCAGCGACAGAAAGTATCCGGTTTGAAAAGTTTCTGACTGAATACCCTCGATCACGTCATTACCGTTTCTATGCCAGGTTACGTTAGGCCAAGGTTCACCGACGGAGAAACATTCCAAGTTTAGAGTAGACCCAACATGAGCGTAATATGTTCCTTTTAACGTGCTCACAATTCTAGGCGGAATGACACATGAATAATTCAAAGTATCATGGCTTGTTTTATAATGCTTTCCAGAACAGTTGCTGTCCATATTTGTAATATTTGTATTGTAATAAACAACCGTAGTATTATCTGAAATATTCGGTACGAAGCTAACGCCAGTATTACTTATGTTCAACATCTCAAGTTCAGAGAAATATGTCTCTACAATGCTTTTATTATCGAGGAAAATAAGATTTTTATTATCGCTCAGATCTAAGCTACGTAAGGCTGAACATCTAGAAAATGCACCAGACCAAATGGCGGTCAGAGTCTCTGAATGTTTGAGTCGTATTCGGAAAACCAAATAGTTGTCACAGAATCGTTCTTTCAAAGTGGTGAACAGATTTCCGCTGAGATCGACAAGTGTCAAGTTAACAAATGGGTAAAGAAACTCCAATTGCGTCACTGCCAAGCGATTTCCCTGTAGGTAGAGATTCTGCAAGCTTTCTAATCCAACAAATGTCCACTTACGCAGATAATTAATATGGTTATCAGACAAGTCAATCACTCGTAAACGAGAAAGTCCCCGGAAGCAATTCTCCTCGAGTTCCATTATACGATTCCTTCGGAGACGTAATTCTTGTAAATCATCTAAACCTACAAATATATTGCCCGTTATGCTTTTCAACTTATTATTGGACAAGTCAAGAGTTTGTAGCAGAGGAACTCCGTAGAACGCATCGTCTGCGATAGCGGTAATGGAATTTCTGCTTAAATTGATGAACTGAACGAACGGAAGAAATGAAAATGTCTTTGCAGGAAGCGAAGCGATGATGTTATCCGAGAGATCGAAAAGCCGAACACTGGTACAGTTGCATGTCAGTTCATAGATGTACCGAAGTAGATTGGAAGATACTATTAGTTCGGTGAAATACAATTTGCTCTGGCAAACAACACAAAAACATTGAAAATCCGAAATATTGCAGCCGTTTGCATGTAGTTTGTTTTCGTTTAGAATTTCATTCCCAATTGTTCCATTGCCCTCAATAGGCCAACTTGGATTGGTTGATTTGAAAATGTCACATGAGCTGTTTTGATTGGTGATAACAGTATAAACTGACACTGTGCTTCCTACATTTACCAGGATGGTTACAGTAAACGCTAGTTCAAAAAGATACGCGGAATTAACATACAATCTGATGGTCATCTTTGGTTGTTTTTTAAATCAAAGTATAAACTTGAAAATGTAAATTTGTTGTTTACATTCACTTTTCTAAAAACACAACATGTTTAGATATACGTTGTTTTCTGTGAACACAAAATGTAGAAATTTTCTCAGAAAGTTGTCTTTATACAAAATATACAGGCAAATTCAATCTGATTTCTTTTTGACGACACACCAATCAATTAATAAATTGCACATTGCGTAGCGAAAACAGTTACAATTGACACATCTAATCCACTTCATCTGTAACTATTGTAAATAATATAAACATTTCCTTGCTCATAGATTAATAAAACAAACACGACGTATAACGAACAAGGTAGTTCACTATATTGTAACAACTTTACTGTACACATGTATCCATTGAGTAATGTTATTATTGAGGCAATGTTTTCCTCACAAACGCTGTTGTAATTAGAGCTTATTTATATTCCTAGAATACGCAAGTAACTGGAGAAAAAATCGTCACACCTGCTTCACCAAAGGCCATGTGTCCTCCTGGCAGTGTTGGAAATGACAGTAGTGTTGCGCTGAATCAACATTGTTAGGATTCCTTCGTATCCGTATCTACAATATAATAAAACAACATTTTAATACTTAATACTTTAATATCGCTAACGAAAAATAGAGAACCTTGTGCACTTGAAAACAATATTTTTCGAAACTGCTCGGAGGCTATATTACATGTTTAAAATCGGACGCCTACAGTGTAATAAAATGGAATAACAAATTCAATCACACGACCAGTAATGATTTGGTATGATTTGTCTTTGCAATATATTAAAGTGATATTAGACGCATTTTTCACTGTTGAATTGAGCTGAAAAGAATTAACAGGTCAAAAGAGTTAGTTAAAATGTGGTAACTTACTTATTATCTGCAATTCATCTTGCTACCAGTTGTTTATAAAAAATATATATTATATGCGATATTTTACGTGACTAACCCAGTCCTGTAAGCTTAACTAGCCGAGCGGAACTGCCGCGTATTTACGAAAGCGATACGAATTGAGTCTTTCTCATAAAGTCACTTTTCTGACACCTCATTTATAACATATATCTTTGAAGAAGTATGGCCGAAGATGTGGTTGACAGAGACACGAAGATAAATGTATTCATAATTTCATAATTGTCATATGTTTTCGCGGTGAGTCCCAGATTTAAACTCTTTTTTGTATCATAACATGGCATTTTTGTATGTGTCTTTGTGTGTGTGTGAACTGTATGAATGTCTAAATATATAAGGAATGCATAGATTTTATTTACCTCTATTGTATCAACCAATTTGAATTGTTAAAATAACTCTATTGTATATTAACAAATTAACATGTAAACTTACAATAAATTTTGTATTGTACGTAGGTGAATAAACGCTAAAAATTCAAAAAAAAAAAATGTTTTCGCGGTGTGTCCCAGATTTTAAACTAACCAAAAAAAGTCAAAACGAAAGTACGGTTGATATACAAATGCATTATTTTTCTCTTTCCAATATTGCTTTAGTATGTTGATGCTGCATACACAAATATAAGTGTATATAAAGTGAGAACACCAAAAATAAAAAACGGTTGCGATAGACACCTATATACTGTTAGATGCGTCTAAAATCACTTTAAGTTAAATTCAAAATAAAATTTCAAATATAAAAATACCATCTTTTTTTTAAATATGTTTTTGTTTCATTCATAAGCGATGCTGAAGTACATAACAACACGAAGTATCTGTCTCTCATAGGTCAAGGGCGGGACCACCTTTAAACCTACTGGCATGATTGAACAAACTTGGTAGTTGACCGCCATTCAATATACTATAAACGAAATATTACACCTTTTGGCCGTGCTGTTTTAGAGAAGAAGATTTATTGCGATATTAGTCTAAATAAATCAAGTGACCCTACGGCATGGCCAGTGTTGACTCCATGGGCATGACTTGATTAAATTTAGTAAAGGACAAATAGAAGATGTTACATACCACATATGAAAGCCCCAATCCTTGTTACTTTGATAGACAATATTTTTAAAGTTTTCATTGTTCACATCTATGATTAGCTCTGTTGACCTACATATGCAATGAAACTGATCTTTATTCTAAAACCCTGTGCTAAAATACCCGAAAAGCATTTATTGCAATTCATTTTAAGTGACATGCGAACGGGGGTTTCTTTTTGCGACGTACATGTGATTTATGTTCAATCAAAACTGGGTGTCTAGTATTGACCTCCACATTGATCACACTACCATTAGACATTAAGTAAATGTGTTACTTTTCGTCATAACGGTCTAACCCAACCGTTTTCATTTTAATATCAAACTAATAGCAAATACAATCAAATATATTACAAATTTTTTGTAATGAGGAAACTGAAAATGCAGTTTGAAATGATTTAATAATAACATCGTAACTTAGGTAGCGTATTTCCAATTATAACAGCAAACAAAAATGGTCACATATGTATTGAACAATTAATTAATTTTTTTATTACCTTAATCCTCCAATACAAGTATAAAAAAATAATATCCATGGAAAAACTCGTTAGATTCAGCGCAAACACTGGTAGGCCGTACGCAATGATATGAATATGTTTATTGAGCGAGAAAAGACGAGCCACTATCGACAAGCCTGCCATAAAACATATATCCCCATCAATTACTGAGACAGTGTCGTCTTTCTCAATAAACAACATGAGCTTGGTTATATACCGCATATTGGATGTTCAGTAACGCTGCCAAAAAAACTGGAGTCCGTCTAATAAAATAGCGTACAGCAAATTTATATCACTATGTGTTTTCTAAGAAAATATTGCTTTGCGCCAACATCTATCATTACAGATCAGTAATGGAGTTCTTCGATAATGTAAAATCGTTTACATTCGTGAGCAAGAAATTAAAAAAAATAAAAAAGATGTCTTTTTCGCATACATGTTTCTCCTCTATTTCTGACTTTGGAAAAAAAGACTATAGGAATTTGTATCGATCATTGTACGATGCTTTGGTGTTAAATTCATGGATCATGAATCAACGGAAATAAATGGCCCACCAATAATAATGATTTTACAGTATGTCCAACATTTTAGGAACATATTGAACATACAAGATTAGCGTTTTTAGGATACAACATTATGTTGAAACTTAAATTCTTTATTACATTTTTTAAGATATTTGATCTCACTTACATGTCGTTATGAATACAGTTGATGATTCAATGCTTGCATATATATATAAGATTCTCATACAATGTCTGATAACGTGTTTCTCAGTTCTAGATGGAAGGAATGTGACAAAGCTTCAATGGATTTAAAGCATATATAATATGCGCTCACATTAAAATGCAACTAAATAATTTAAACTTCTCCTGGCATGTTTACACACACATCATATACTAAGAGATGGCTAAATTGGTTATTTACGATCAAACTATATTTTTGGTAAATGGATATTTTATTTTATATTTTTCTATTTCCTTTTCAATTGTATAACTTTTCATGTGGTAAGTACGTTTTTTTAATATTCGAATATTTATGACGATTTGAAGCTTAAGCTCACCATATGTATTGGATAGTAAGAGAAATTGGATGGTTCTTTACTACTGACAAATATTCCACACCATATGCAAATCTGATAGCTCCGGAACTTAACCCATTTATGCATAGCGTCTAGAAAAAAGGCCTTGGCAAACAGCGTAGACCCAGATGAGACGCCGCATGATGCGGCGTCTCATCAGGGTCGGCGCTGTTTGCGTTAAGGAATTTCTGTTAGAAATATTCTGAATATATAAATAAATATACTAGACATCCCTCATTTTGGAAATAAATTGATCCAATTTAGAAGGATGGGAGAGTCCATTAGGCATAAAAGGGTTAATTTGGCTTCTTTCTCCTATTCTTTCAGTCAACTTGATGCATGTAAATGTCAATTATTGGGCGTAGACCTCGAGTCAAGAACTATTTCTGAGCATCAAATACAGGGAAACTTCAGATGCACCAACATTTATGCAAGGCGGTCCTTTATTTATGTTTAGGAACACATTTACAAACAGTGGGCCGCAAAACAAATTCACTAGACAAGATGTGAAATCAAGACAAACATGAACATAACAAGCGCAAACACATTAACAAAACTAGGGTCATCGCCTTAATGCAAAAACACTGGTAGTTTAAATAGGTTTTAAGGAGCTTCAAACCACACACAAGGCCCAGAATTATTAAATGAGCATTTAAGTGTACATACAAATTCACCTCATAGCATCACAATTTAAATAAAATAGCATTACAAGAGAATATATTTCTAATTTACTATATAACCTCTTCGGTGTTATTCAAACAAGGACAGCAGGAGCAAATGAAAGCCCTTGGCTTATTTCAACGTTTAAAGTCATTTTTCGATACAACAAAACCGTCGATGCGATATACTGTTTGAATATAACGCGATATACCGATTTACCGGTATATCATTGCGCCCCAAAACTNAATAATAATAATAATAATAATAATAATAATAATAATAATAATAATAATAATAATAATAATAATAATAAAACACATCAAGTGTGGTTTTATTGTAAGCTTAGTAATACACATTTAATTACATAAGAATACATTAAGTATGGCTTTAATGCAACCTAAGTAATACACATTAAATACAAATGGTTACAACAAGCGCAACAAGTAAATGTGACTAGTCGTTAGGATTGTTTATAACAGCGTAGAGCATAATTACCCAACATTCTTGTGAAACCACCGCTGTGCCCATAAAAACTGTTTACACTACTGTTGTCACATTTAACAACCATTGAAGGATGGTATAGCGAGTATAGCACGAACACAGCAGAGCAAATATAACCCATAGATGTGTTCGTCGTCATCAAATCTACTGCAGTATCTGTGTTTACAAACGACATTTATTTTATTTTAAGAAGAGCATAGCTGCGAGGAACACGCAAATATGACAATTTATAGCAGTCACAATATCGATTAGTGTGTGCAAAAGACGGTTTTAATGCTTTGTTTGTACGGATGTTCTTATAACTTTTTTACCAACAAAAAAATCGGTATACACAATCGTATATCGTATATACACAATCCTTATTATTAGTTTGCATTGTTATGGGATGTTTTTTTTTTAATGCGGAGTCTTTTTATTTCGTTTCACAATCGAAATATACTACGTTCAATCAATATAAGGTTATGAAACTTGGAAAAAAATCAACGTAAATTGCGATACACCAACATTTTGGTATGAACATGGGCAATTTAACCTATGCTTCTTTCATTTCATGATTATAATCTTCTACAGGAAAGATAAATGTCGACCAATCCGGGTTTGAAGAAATTTCTGCCCAGTGATTGGTGACGAGCATAATTCATCTCATTTCTGTCGCCAATATAAACCACATCATGCCGATCGATTAAATATATTGTTTGAAATATTCGATTGTGATAAGTTATTTAAATTTCTATATTTTATTGTTGAGTGAACACAATATGTAAAATGACACATTTTGTAGAAAAAAAAATGCATTTATCTCATTAAATTAGAAGACGTTACCAACTTATAATTCTTCGAAATCTGGAAGGATTTTACTTGTGGCAGTGTTAATTGGTGGAGAGAAACCACTGCGAGGAGTAAGGCATTGAGCAAGATCTATTTTTCATGCAAGTATTTAAGACACGAAGAATGTACAAATAAACAATGATCAATTCAATGTTGGACAGAAGCGTCAACATCCTTCTAACGTTAACAATTATTACTTAACCGGTAGCTGCTATTAAACCTGTTTATGCTAAGCATGGGGTATTGGTTTTGCAATCTTGTTTACTGCGATGTTTTAATTAACACCAACAGCAATGTTGTATCAAACGGTGCCATCGCCTCCCAACCAGTAATATGTATGTAAATACACACATGTAAATATCACCGATATGTACAAATATTTAATTTATACGTATACAATTCTAAAAACATAGATGAAATGTGATTATTTCTAACCATTAATTACAAAGGATAAGTTGTTGCTCGTGCTTCTATTAACAATGTCGGATGAGTTGCTTATAAATCCTAGAAGTAGCAGGTATGTACAAATAGTTACACAATAAATGATAATGTGTTGCTTTTGTACGCAGTAAAAACAATGATTTTATATAAATTACAAAATAACTAGAGATTTTGCCTAAGATTTTATTTGGGTTTTAATTAAATCAGTAGAGCTGATGTCCGCTTACTATTTCCTTTTTTATATTATGCCTGTGGTCATCCTGTATATTTGTTAAAATTAAACGTATTCATGAAAAAACATAATCCCGTTTTACATGTAATTATATTATTATACATTATTCAAATTTAAAGCGCCATCAACGCTTATCCAAATTCGCAAGGTCGTGTAAATTAGTTTAAATATTGTATTTTCATAAATATGAAATATACCATGTACTTGAATCCGCAAACAATACACTTTTTAAATTAGAATGCAAGACAAGATAACCCATTTTCAGGTCTATTAAACTAATCTATATGTACTTTTATGTTCAACAGTTTCTCGCAGTCGAGACGCATCAGTTAAAATGCAAAACCATCCCTCAAGCTGGCCATAATTGGGTCCGAAACTTCGGGAAAGGGTGACATTGCAAACATTTTAAGTCGAGAGAAAGAATTTCGGCTTCGCAATCAACATAAATCAAGTAGGGCCGATGTGCTTATGATCGATATTGAAATCGCAATGGAAACAAACCCTGACGACATTTTAAGGTCAACAGATACCGGATATGACGTCATTCTATTGGTTTACAGGGTAGGAGACCTGGAGTCGTGGCGACTGATCAGCGATGTTCGGGCGAGGATGTTTGACGTCACAGGACCGAACGCGCAAGTAATTGTTGCCGCCAACCTGCCGGACGCAGAGCACAGTAAAGAGGACTCCATCACGAGGGATTGTGTAGTATCCATCGATTGGGAATGCCCGTATATTGAGCTTCATAAGACCAAGCGGAACAAATTGCCGTCTGTTTTGTATGATACAATTATGAAGCACCAGAGGAAGAACGAAAAGATCAAGGAAGTCATGTCCCGCTTTGGATGGGACAGACCGAGGTCCAAGTCTGTTATCTTCAGTCAACGATTGGTGCTCGAACCTAGGCAAAGGAAGAGGTCGAGCATTTCGTCATCATGGCAAAATTTAAGAAACATGTTAAAATTGTAACGTAGTTCGTATTTCTTTTTGTTTAAATGTGGATATATATAAATACCAATGGAGTGTGTATTTGTTGTTCTGGGTTGCGTATGATGGTGTTATTTATGGAAAGCACAGTGCGATTTGCTTTAAAAGACGATTTAAGTGCTTTGCGTTCATGAACAAGTTCGCGACTAATTACACTGTTAAGCTGTGTAAAGTTTTGTTAATAACTCTGTTTTGCTAAATAGTCTTGTTCATGTTAACTTATATTGTGTATAATGCACCACCGATAAATGTATTTAACTGCCAATTCATTTCAAAATATATAATTATGTTCGAGAGTACGTAATGTTGAACGAATACTGGAAACATGAGTGAAAGCAAAGAGTTGTCTTAAATATGTTATGCAATAGCTAACGACCAACTTAACTAAAGCTTAGCGTTGATTTGCGAAAGCTCAGAAGCCCGCAAAATATTAAATAAATGACCTGTTCTCTTTGTAAAAATTCTAAAACATAGACATTTTCAAAAGTGTAAATTTTGTGATGCTGTTCAAACAATAAATAGAGAAGAATACTAAACACGGATACTCCCACATTCTGACTTTTTTTCTTAAACTCCACACGTTAGTTAATTTGTTTGTACAGTTAAAACCTTCTAGCAGCATTTTTTTAAAGATATTTTTCACTGTTTTACTTCGGAATAACGTCATTTGAATTACGAAATGGCGTCATAATTCCAGCGAAAAACTCCGGTTAAACTCTTACAATGTTAATAAACGATGGAAAGAGCATAACATAAAAAGAAAATGTGTTGGATTCGGTGATACTATCGATTTTAAATCACTCTTGATCATAGAAAAAGTACATTTTCACTCGTGGCTGCGCCACTCGTGAAAATATTATTTTCTATGATCACTCGTAAAATAAAATCGATATTCCACCGAATCCAACAAATATCCTCTATATAAATAAAGAATTACGCGCAAATTAAGTAAATATGACTTTGCTCTCCGCTTGTTTTTCAACCGCGTTACTCCCCATCGCGGTTGTCAGACTTTTTTTTGTATCTATTACTTGTGATTGTATGGGGGTTATTTATTACATTCGTATACTAGATACCGATTTGTAATGTAGTACGTGATATTCTGTCTGTGGCCATCCAGTAAAAAACTTAAATTAATCGTATTCATTTAAATATTAAAACAAACCAACATTTGTACACGTCATTGTACACAAACTAATATAATGCATAATTCGAACTGGGTTGGAAAAACAAACACCGCCAACGCTATACTAATTTTCAAGGTCGTGTCAATAAGATTATACAGATATTTTCCTAAAACATCTAAACACATACATACAATACGAATACATATATGCGTGTACATTTACATGATTTAATAAGATTGTTCGTTTCTTTATGCTTATCAAGTAAGTTTCCACGATAATGAACGTTACACCACTGCATAATGAATCCTTATCATCATATTTTCTTTTGAAAATATCATTCGACTAGCAATGGTATCAGTTTACATTTACAATCATTGTCAATGAAAAAAAATCGGAGACGACAAAACAACAACAACAAGCATCAACAAACAACTTACACAAACTCTATTCAAAGTTGTAAATATTTGCAGATAAAGATATTAAATAACATGCACAAAACCAGTGTCGTGCGTATCAAGAAGTGATATTTTGTCTTTTTAGTCAAAATAAAAAAGAACGATGTATAATGCTGTTTTATTTCTTTTTACTTTGAACTTTAATACCATGAAAGCCATGTTTATGGTTTCCATAACATTTGGACGGAAAAACTGTTTAAGTTATCATTTAATAAGTAAAACAATGGGAAATATATCAAGAAATTGAAGAAGTCAAATTACGGGAAAACATTGATATTAGTATCAATGATGGATCTAAAGAACGGAAACAAGGCAAACGTCCTTCGTAAGGATTTACCTTTGAGTCATCTGTACAGAAATGACAGTTCCGAAATATCACAGTTGCATTGGTTTGTTTTTCGATCAGACTTTCATTATATTACAACAGATTGTCCTCAAGCTTTTCGTTTTGTTGAAAAGAACAGAGATGAATGTAGGAGAGACAGAGTAATTATATCAACAAAAATACCGTTAGCAACCATTCCATAATTCATAAAAAAATTATATGTGTAGGATAATGTGATAAACTGAAGATTCGCTGTTAAATACTGCAACTTTATATTTAAAATTATGACATAAAGTGTATATATCAATCTTAAAGCTCGTTGATATAAAAACCGGAAACATTAAAATTTAAAACTCGCGTTCAAACATGAATATTTTGTTTACGTTAGCAGAATCAAATTCATTGAACTGGAAGTGGGACGGAATGTCTTACCAGTATGTCACACGGACCTTGTGAAAGTTTGTAAAGGTAGGTAAAGGTATAAAGCAGTTCCTACTGTTAATGATAGGTACGACACATGGACTTTGATATAGTATATTTAGTATTTGATCAACGTTACAAGTGTTAATTTGTTTGTATGTATATAAACGTATTTTTGAGATAGTTTATGATTATTTTGAACATGCGTCTTTGAAGAGTTAATTTGTGAGACACAAACAACTAAAAAGGGAGAATTTTCTCAGCCAATTGCGATTTCTTCATAAGACACCATAATCATAACAGACTCTTAAGCCAAATCTGTAACCTCAAACACCCGAATGCTTAGTGATAAATTCTGAAATGATAATTTAGTTTCGGTGAGTCTTTAAACCTGTTTAAAAACTCGATTTCTTTGCGGTGACGGTTCTAATTCATTGACTCAGCTTTAATCATTTTAATGTGTATTGTTCTGTGGATTATATTGTCCCGTATTGTATAGGCAATTTGTTTCTAGTCTTAAATAAAACAATAGATTACGGTAACAATGTGTCTTCATATATCAATTATTTATGAAAATACACAATTCATGTTTTTTCCGCGAGGTTATTATTCGGATTGATCGTTAAGTAATAAATATAACAATTCATTCGCGATAAATGAGAGTAATTCCAGGGGAAAATAAAAACGGCTGTGTATTTATAATTGTTTTATTGCCGGGTTTGGTGTCATACATTACATAATACATTCCTCTTATTGTAAACGTAATAGACGAACAACACCATTCTAGTATAAAATGTTATGATT
The DNA here is from genome assembly GCA_007657795.1 of Dreissena rostriformis. Classification (NCBI taxonomy): domain Eukaryota; kingdom Metazoa; phylum Mollusca; class Bivalvia; order Myida; family Dreissenidae; genus Dreissena; species Dreissena rostriformis. Next base: position 27,754 of record VMBQ01006309.1, on the reverse strand, counting down.
GTTGTCTCAATAAAACAAAGCTTTGTAATTGCTACACTGTATCTAGCAGAATTTATTTAAAATCTGTTTCTCGATTTTGTCAAATAATTTCTCGACATTTGGAATGGGTACAACTAATATAAATGGAGGTATAGTTTGAAGAATACTATTGACATTCGATATGATTTTTTTTAATGAATACTTGTTACTTCTACTGTCATCAATACATGAACTATTTTTAATATATTATTTCGTCTGATTTTCCGAAGTTTCATAAAATAGTGTAATTATATACTTAATATCTGCTCAACTGCAATGATGATTCAGAACAACAGTTTTTATCCGCTGACTTGCGTCCTCTAAAAATATAAATCAGCTACTATTGCTTCAGCATCTGTGTGAAAAACATTGTTTTCATAATTACTTTGTGCTTGGGATATATTTGAACGGTTACCATTGTAATAATATAGTGCAGTACCTCGTTCGGTACACATCGTGTTTTAATCTACGGGCAACGCAGTCTTTTAGATTGATTTATAATGATTGGGATGAAGTGGATTATACGTGTTATTGTAACTTTTGTCTCACGTTTATATTTTTAAAACAAAACTAATGAAGATGACCATCGAATTTTATGTTTAGGCCGCGAACAACTGTATACTAGCGGTTTCTGTAACAATCCTGCTAATTGGAGGAAGCACCGTACCTGTTCATAGTAGTATAGACAATCAAAATAGCTCATGTGACATTTTCAAATCAAGCAATCCAAGTTGGCCTATTGAGGTCAATGGCACAGATGGGAATGAAATTTCATACGAAAACAAACAACATGCAAACGGATGCAATATTTCGGATTTTCAATGTATATGTGTTGTTTGCAAGGGAAAATTGTATTTCACTGAATTAATCTTATCTTTCAATCTACTTCGGTACATCTATGAACTACCGTGCAACTGTACCAGTGTTCGGAAATTCGATCTCTCGGATAACATCATTGTTTTTCTTCCAGCAAATACATTTTTATTTCTTCCGCTCGTTCAGTCCATCAACGTGAGAAGAAATTCCATTAACGATATCGAAGACGATGCATTCTACGGAGTTCATCTGCTACAAATTCTTGATTTGTCCAATAATGAGTTGAACAGCATATCGGGCAATATATTTGAAGGGATAGATGATTTACAGGAATTACGTCTCCGAAGGAACTCGAGAAGAATTGCTTCCGGGGACTTTCTCGTTTACGAGTGATAGACTTGTCAGATAACCATATTCATTATCTGCGTAAATGGACATTTGTTGGATAAGAAAGCTTACAGCGCCTCTTCCTACAGGGAAATCGATTGGCAGTGCAGCATTTGGAGTTTCTGTACCCATTTGTTAACTTGTCACTGGTAGATCTGAGCGGAAATCTGTTCACCACTTTGACAGACCGATTCTGTGACAACTTTCTGGTTTCCCGAATACGACTCAAACATTCAGAGACTCTGACCGCCATTTTGTCTGGTGCATTTTCCGGATATTCAGCCTTACGTAGCTTAGATCTGAGCGATACAATAAATCTAATTTTCCTCGATTATGGGAGTATTGTAAAGACACATTATTCTGAACTTGAGATGTTGAACATCAGTTATACTGGCGTCCGATTTGTGCCTAATATCTCGGTTGTTTATTACAGTACGAATATTCCAATTATGGACAACATCTGTTGGGAAACACAATATGAATCAAGCACTTACACATCGAATAAGTCATTCGTCATACCGCCTAGAATTGTGAGCATTTAAAAAAAAAAACATATTACGTTCATGTTGGTTCTTCTCTAAACTTGGAATGTTTCTCCGTCGGTATACCTTGGCCTTACGTAACGTGGAATAGAAATGACACTGACGTCATAGAGGTTATTCAGTCAGAAACTTTTCAAACCGAATACTTTCTGTCGCTGAAAGTAGAATCTTTAAATTTTGAAAGAAACTACATTTGTAAAGCACAATGTTTTAGTTGTTATGATTACCAACATTTAACTACATGTGCTCCGTATTGTTAACGGAATCCGGTTCGTGGCAGCAACACCTTCCGTAATACTCATAGCATTGAATACGACAATAACGTCTTCCCGCCATGTTATATTATATCATAATGTTTTAAGAATTGCATCCCTCGAGCTTGACACGGAATACGAAATTTGCGTGGCGTCCTTTAGCGATTGGAATAACAAGACCTGCAGTCGAACCAGAACTAGCGGTGCGCATGCACAGGGAGTACACTATGACTTGTTGGCCGTTGGGACGCTGTCAGTCTTTCTTCTGATTGCGGTCGTTTGTTTGGTGTTTGCGGTTCATACGTGCGTTAACAAGATCCGTCTCATTGCTAGTCATCGTATGTACCTGGTGGGGTCCGAAAACCAAATCTGGATTGATGACATGTCGGAAACCACGTTCGTGTATGAAAATCATGGTTCTGATTGACGATTACCGTGAACGCATATTTGTTATATGACGCATTGGTTTCATTTATATATTTGTTTAGCGTGTTAGTTTTAACAATTGTAGTTTAAAAAACCCAGTGCCCTATATTATTGATATGGTCAGGGATGCCAATTTTCAGTTGTTTACACGTCGTCAAAGATATTAATTTGAAATTATTTTCTTTGATATATGGTTGCTCTTGTAACATTTGGTTGTTGATATACTGGTGTTATTTGATGCTGATTTTGCTTACATTCTATTTGTCAATTTTTTCATCAATAATACAAAAAATGTATACTAGTAACCCATTATACTTCCGTTTCACCGTCTATAGTAAATGATCTAGATTTTTGCATTAAAAGCTAACATACGTTATATGTATAAATCGGTTCGAATACATATGTTCAGCGTTTGACTAGATTATTTTTCCCTATAAATCGTGTTATTTGTTACGTTAATATTGTTACTAGTAGAACGTATTTGTTGTTATGATTTCATCTGTCCCGATTCCATTTAGTAATATGACAACAATAATGTGACATATAATTTCTAAATTATTGCATATTTGAAATTCTATGGATGTTATATGCTAAAGATCTTTTCATAACATATCGGTAGTACGTCATAGTTACAGCAGCACTAAAGCCGACAGAACAAAATGGGTGTGCATTCACTAGTTCCTAAATAATTAATTAATTTAAAATCAAATATCGTCGAATTTTTTTTCAAAACAAAACTAATTTTACTTTAAATATAAATCCACCGAGAAATACGGAACAATATAATTCCAAATCCTTAATCTAGATCCACCTTTTCTGAAAATAATGTGTTGTCTCCTTGTACGTGCAGCGTTGTAAAACACAATTAAGATGCTGACTTCAATAAACCCTGATGTCCCCGGTGGAATCCTTTTAAGTATCGATTTCTTGGTCTTTATAAATAAGTCCAAAATAAGGTAAATGTCAAGGTAGAAATGAGATCAGGTAATGTGAGTGGTGTTCGGAATAGTGTTCATGTGGATGAAACATATTTAAGATCTTTGTAAAACCTTAATTGTAAAACCATGTTTTTTTATAAGATATTAATGCTACCGAGTTAATGTGCAATTGCTTATATTCATATACTAACGCTCGACGATTTGTCTCACTCCTTAAATGGAAAACTATCACAAAACTTGACAGGATATATCGATACACAATGTGCATGTGACCTAATGTGTTTTTTTATGTGCACAATGTTTAGCTTTGAGATAAATATTTCGATAAATTGTTGAAGAAGCAGGTTTACTAATATTAACTTAAACTTAACATAAATAAGGAAACAAACGCAACATATACAGTATTTGAGAAGCAAACGACGAAATCTGTTCAATAACACAACATGTTTGCTATGTACCGCTGAAAAATACTTATCAATGTACACAAACACGATCCATTTAACATGGTTAGTTAACCTTATTTACACTTTCGAAATTTGATTTTCTGCTTCACTTGTCATTATATATTATAGATATATTGATGTATGCGTTATTTTTCCACATCTGCGCTAGGCGTAGAGAATCGACGTTAATCTAAATAATGGGATAAATAACCCGTCTGTAAACCGTAAACTTTAAATCTGTTTCTCTGAATGTTTTATACATGTTGCATGCAAATAGATGCCACAAGTTTTATTGAACAAAGACAACACAAACATATCCGAACATTAAACAACCTTAAGTAAACCAAATGGCATAACATGTTCGGCCTTAAAGCGGATCGACAACTCTGTACACACAAATCAATATCAAGGTTAACACAGTACCTACACAGCTTGGATATAGGGAAATCGAAAGTGGTGTTACAAACAAATCTAAAAATGGCAGCTATGTTGGAAACATCCCAAAATAAAGGCTCGGATCTATTGTACGACGTTTGTTGTTCTTTTTGCGAAGATGATGGAATAAATAAGGAAGGACTGTTTCACTGTCGGAAATGCTCACAAACATACTGCGATGAATGTGTGCTTATGCACAATAAAGTCCTGAAAAATCATCCAGTAACAGCAAAATGCGATGGTGACAACTGGCCTGTTTCCACACCTTTGGATGATACTCTGGAGTTATGCGAGGAGCACTCTACTGAGAAACTGACGATGTTCTGTGAAGATCACGAGAAGCTGCTCTGTCATGTGTGCCTCCTCCAAAATCATAGGTCAGTGAGCAGTCGTTTTAGGCCAAGTAAAATTATGATGGTTTCACGCATCGTTTATTGTAGTGAATACAGTCTGCGCAAAATAAATATAGTCCGATATTTCCGGTCGGACCATAAATGTTTGCGCAGACCATAGTCCGACTGGGCTATAAAAGAAATACCAGCTGTGCTTAATTACCAAATCTTTGCTCAGTAAAGATTTTAACGTCATCTCAGTCTATTGCATAACAGTATTGCCATGGCAGGGTTTTTTTGGCCCGATTTTATAGCCGAATAACGGCTATGTTCCCAATGGCAAAAAGTATTCTTTTTTCCCAAAATTTGGTAAAAAAATTCCCAATTTCCAAAAAAAAAAACATTTTTTTTTTTATTTTTTTTTTTAAGTGTCTTATGATTATTTTATCTCAATTTTATTTCAATTACATCTAAAAAAGTTTATTATAAGGATTTATATAATTTTATTCTGTTAATTTGAATTATTATTAAGACTTATATCAAACTAGTTTTCCCCAATTCAGTAGACTTTTTCGCGAAAAAATTTCAATCCTGAATTTATTTTCCCAATTTCTGGGAAACGCCGATAAATTCCCAATTCCAAAGCCAGGGGCTATCATCCCAAAAAGTGGAAAAAACCCTGCATGGTATCATCATTATATCATCATCATTACCACATCGGCTGTAAACAAAAGCTGGTGTATAAGCAGCATCTCGATTGTCATTCAACACTAACACCATCATGGGTAATATGATAACTAAAGTAAAAACAAATCACGAACTCAATAAATCATGTAGGATTTAAAAATGCGTGACAAAATGTTATTAAGTACTTAAATTATAAAAGTATTAAACATAAATAGTATATGTTTATCTAAACGCTAATTTCTCCTTTTCAGGCAATGCAGTAAGGTAGTTTTATTGGCTGACAAGGTCAAATCAGCTCCAAAACGTATGGACATAGATCCGATGACGAAAACAATGGAACAGTTACAGAAAAGTTTACAGGATATGGTTGACAGAGCAAAACAGAACATTAAGTCAAGTCAAGCTTCATATGAACTATTTGTGAAAGAAGTACTTCATATACGTCGACAAATCGACGTCAAATTAGATGTTCTTCAGCAAAACACTTTAAGAGAATTGGAAAAAATACATGCGAGCTTAAATGCCTCTTTAGAAGATAACTTCAAACGATGCTTAACATTTATTTCAAAGCTAAAGGGATATGGCACTAAACTCAGAGACAATATGCCACCTGAACATTCGTTTATTACGCTAAGAAAATGTCTTGATCAAACTGCTGCAGCAGATTCACTCATTAAAAGCATTAAAAATAATAATGGAAATGACATTAAACTCCAGCCTAATCGTCACTTGATACAATGTCTTGCAGACTGCACAGATCTCGGGAAAATCACAAGTTGCATAGGCGAGCCACAGCATGACGTTGATCCAAACAATATTGTCAGCTTTCAGGACAGGTCACAACACAATGTTCGAACAGCTACTGATAAAAGCAAATGCTCCATAACCGGTATGTGTGAGACGTCCAACGGGAACCTCGTCATTTTGGATCACGACAATTGTTGTGTGAAACTCCTAAATCAGGCGTTCGAGGTGATTGATCAAGTACAGCTACCTAATAAACCGTGGTCCATTTGTAACATTTCTTCCTTTGAGATGGCGGTGACTGTACGCGATGCTGTTAATGCTGTTAACGGGATCCACTTCTTACGGGTTGATAATGGAAAGATTATAAAAATAAAGGCTCTAAACATTAATCATTTATGTTACGGAATCGCGCATCACGATGCAAATCTGTTTGTCACGTCCGGTACTGCGTTGTACCAGTACACAATGGATGGACTGATAGTTAAGAAGTTATACGAAGATATTTCGGATGCATGCGCAGGTAAAGTACGAGTAAATTGCACTGTTTCGATTTTCAGCAATGCTTTTGCACATGGTATTTTCATTGCGTAAACATAAACTGTGTCTGAAAAGACCTTGATAAGGATTGATCAGCGCGTAGCCTTATTTATACGGCTGGTCTTTTTTTTATAGAACATGCACGTGCTGATGGACCGAATGTAACGTTCTGTAGATATTTGAATTAGATTGATTGAAAACACACAATCTTGGCCAGTTCCGAAATGTAATATTTTATTAATGTCAAACCGTTTAAACGGTATACAGTTTATCATAAACTACTAAAGTGTGACGAGGTGATTTATGTAATTGTATTTTAAACAATTTTAGCTCAACACACTGAGCGTCACACCAGATCCCATTTTCTCAAAATATTTAAGAATAAGTGGGTTTAATCGCTAAATACTTAAAGTCGTAATACCGTTTAGAAGTCATAGGTTATAATTTTAACGATAAACTGTTTATTTTATTAATATTTGAAAAAGTGAGCTTAAGCTAATCTGGTTTAAAATAAGAAAACAAAATCAATAAATCGGGGGCCAGATTGTGTATGTTGTATACTTCGTTTAGTTTCAGGTGTTTGGGTGAGTCCTGATGGGAATAGGATTTTTGTGACGAGCTATTTTAAGCTTCTCATACTGACCAATGATGCAACAGTTACGGCCACGCTTCAGGATCCTGCATTCAGGGTTAACTGTATCACATGCAACATACACGTGGCAGCCACAGGACAGGTGTTTGTCTTTGGTAAAAATTCCATAAGTCAAGTTGACAGGGACGGAACAAAAGTTCTGAATACCATAACACTTGAGGTTCCCTACCCTCAATCTGTCTACTTCAATGAAGATACACGAAAGTGTTTTGTTGGATTTCGAAACAACGACAACATCATTGAGTTCAAAACAAAAACGATGTTATTTTGCTTTTGAACTGCATGTGTGTTTTGTTTGTGTTAAAGTTTATAGTTGTATATGTTCGCATTTCATTCAGATTGATATTTGCATTTGACATGCCTTCATTTTATAGTTACATTCGGTACAATAAGCCCTTGTCAAATTCATAAGTCTAAGAGGCTTATTCGTGTATATAAAATATTTGACTCCATATTGTATTTAATTTGAAAACATCTTTCAAATTAAAACAAACATTATAAATTATGATTGTAACCAAATTAAAGGATTTTGCTTCTGGCTAGTATCTGTGAAATAAAGAACAATTGATACGAAATATTTCAAGTGGGACGTTTATGACATTTATTAAGCTTTTTATCCATTGCTCCATGGCAAATATTTACAGATTAACTTCGACCGATTTGGAAGATTGTAAACAAAAAGTTCGCCCATGATGATACACATCAACATAAACATTCCACGTCAAAACATACCGATATATTGGATTTGTTCATATACCTTCTGCTTCATCGCCTGTTTTGAAATCTATCCGTGACTGATATCGTTACTATTCAAAAGTTGTATAATTGTATCGTACTCTTTACAGTTTCCGTCATATAATCATATTGATATAGAGTATTGTTTTTAAAATTTGTACCAATCATGAAGTTAGACTTAGCCTACAGAAACTTCTATGTTTCACATGTGTATTTGTATGTTCAAAATAAAATTACCGTGCGTTAAGAGAGTCCCCTGTTTGTGTTATTTCGAAAGGATTTACCACACACCAGATGTGAAGACAACCGTATGCAAAAGCTGACTAAATGACATAATCATACAGGGCCCGAACGTTTGTTGGGCATCCACAATTATTTCAGGGTTTATGCATACTATTTCAATTATAAACGATGTAGGGGTAATATAGCATTTTATACTACAAATACTAGGTAAATGTGAAAATCATTTCAAGAGTAGTATTAGTCGTCTTCAGAGTTTAATCAATACTATGTTTAACCTTTATAGCAAACCGAGCGTTTTAATTTAACATTTAAAAATGTTATTGTATCTATTCCTCACGTTTAATTTTCATGTACACATTTAATTTCTTGTTCAAATCGAAGAATTGTTATCTGTGTTAAGATTATTACAATATTTATACGCTAATCCAGTATCAATATGCAACATATTTACCACTGAAGTGGCCGTTACTTTATGTAACCGAAGCAAAATAAATGAGATTCACTTAAGCGTTGTCGATAGAACGGTTACGAATAAAAAGACGCCGAGGCTGGATCATGAATTTAACAGTATATACATCACCAGGTAGATCTGTTTGTCTGTCTGGACAGGGAAAACTGGGTTTAATGCAATGCGTAAATTGTCGTCCCAGATTAGCCTGTGCAGTCCGCACATGCTAATAAGAGGCAACACTTTTCGCTGTTATTGTATTTTTCGTTTAAAGGAAGTCTCTTCTTAGCGAAAATCAAATTTAGGCGGAATGTGTCGTCCCTGATTAGCCTGTGCGGACTGCACAGGCTAACCTGGAACGACATTTTACGCACATTCATTAAACCCCGTTTTATCAGAGCGCAGCTAATATCGATCTTGGATCTAAAGTTTGGAAGGAAGGAAAACGTCATTTTTAAGTATTTGACTTTGAGCTATCTCGCCCGTGCTGTTTTCGATTACTGAAGAGTTTGGACGGTAGTTCATTTACTGATATTCAACTCTGGCAAACAAGATAGCATTACAGAAAAGGCAAGTCCAAAATATCGCAAAGCATTGTTTTTGTTTCGATTAGACTCCGATTTCCTTAGTTTAGATTGTACTCAATTTATTAGTATTGTTGAATTGAACAAAGATGGTTGAAGGAGAGATATTAACACAAATTTAGCAACCATTTCATAAATCATATTTCTTTTTTATGTGAAGGATAATGTGATAAACTGAAATTGCTCTGCTATATACTGTACCTTTATATTTTAAATTAGGACATAAAGTGTATAGATAAACCATAAAGCTCGTTGAAATTAAAACTGAAAACATTAAAATTTAAAACTCGCGTTCAAATAGGAATATGTTCGTTACGTTCGCGGGATCAAATTCATTCAACTGGAAATGGGGCGGAATGTCTTAGCAGTGTGTCAAACAGACCTTGTGAAAGTTTGTAAAGGTAGGTAAAGGTATAAAGCAGTTCCTACTGTTAATGATAGGTACGACACACAGACTTTGATATAGTGTATTTAGTATTCGATCAACGTTACACGTGTTAATTTTTGTGTATGTATAGAAACGTATTTTTGTGTCATACACTACATAATAAAATTCCTCTTATGGTAAACGTTATAGACGAAAAACATCATTCTAGTATACAATTTAATAAGTGATGCCTCATTTAATCAAAGCTAAGTAATTGCTACATTTTATTCATCTAGCTGAATTTATAGTAAAATCTGTTTATTGATTTTGTCAAATAAGTTTACTGACATTTGAAAAGGATGCAACTGATATAAATTGATGTGTAGTTTAATGAATAATATTGACATTGGATATGATTTTTTTTATTAATTCTTGTTACATTTGCTGTCATCAATACATGCAATAAAGACCAATTAGCTTACAACGAAACAAAATTCTTTTAATTAATATATAACGCAAAACGTTCGACATAAATATTTTTTATATAGTTTTTCGCATGATGTTTCAGAAGTTTCATAAACTTGTGTAAATATATACTTGTTTTTGCTCAACTGCTGTCACGCTACATGTGTTCATTGTATTGTGTGACCTGTGACACAAAACAAAGACCTGTTGTGTTCTGTTCATTAGGCCTCTCACTTGCTCTCTGAAATAGTGAAGTATCGAAAAACGATATAAATATTTGAAAATACTCCGAATTGATGTGCTTTTGTCACCTTAATATGGTAATAAACAAACCCATGTATCAATTTTTTCCTTTACTTTTGTTGTATACATAACACATTGTTCGATATATATGCACACATTGAAACATCAGCTATATTCATAACGAGATGTACGTGAGATCAAAATCGGGATGTGTGATAAATGTCTTATCAAGAAATTGATATATATTTAAAGATGCAACATTATTATGTAACCTCAAAACAATAAGCATATATGTTCATTATGTTCCTAAAATGAAGGACATAATGTAAAATCATTATTATTCGTAGAACATTCATTTCCGTTGATTTCGTGTGTTGACCCATTCACGAATTTAACACCAAAACATCGGGAAATTACCGACGCAGATTCCTTATGACTTTTGTTTTCAAACTCAGAAACGTGCATACGAAAAAGACAATTTTTTTTTTAAAGACGCGGAATTTCATGCCGACGAATGTTAACGATTTTGCAGTATCGAAGATATCAAAAAGAGCACCATTACTGATCTGTAGTTATAGAGTTGGCGCAAAGCAATATTTTCATTAGAAAATATATCGTGATATAAATATGCTGTGCGCTTTTGTATTAGACGGACTTCAGTTTTTTGGCAGCGTTTTTCAGTAACTGAACACCCAATATGCGGTATATAACCAAGTACGTACTATTTATCGAGAAAGATGACACTGCTTCTGTAATCGCTGGGAAAATATGTTTCATGGCAGGCTTGTCGATATTGGCTCGTCTTTTCGATTATTAATCACAATATTCATGACAATTTTTTACGGTGTATCAGAAAAATATGTGTCTGCTGAATGTTACGAGTTTGTTTTGGATGTTATTTGTATATGTGTATTTGAACAATAAGGTAAGAATAACTTTTATTTATTTTTCAATACATATGTAGTTATTTAAATTTGTTCTTATTATTGCAATACGCTAATTAAGGTTAGATGTTATTATTGTATCATGTTCAAACTGCATTTGTTGTTTTCTCATTACATTATTCGACTCATTTATAAACGTTTATAAAATGTTTAATGCAATGAGTAACATATCCGGCTTACTGAGAATTTATTAGAAAGCAGGCATGACGATACAAAAGCGCATTTTCTTGTTGTTGTTTTCGTTTGTTTTCTGAAGCATCATTTTTGTGTTTCTGAGAAACAATTGCTTATGTTTTGGACATGACATCGACCATTGTATACGAGAAGTTTTGTTATTGTTTTGCACTCAAATCATTACATATAATCTATTGCGAACTTCCTCAGATAGCCGTCTGCACACTAAAACTTATTCCTTTCGAAAAACTAGTGGAAAAGTGCACTACATTGTATTTGATATAACGATAAAAACGCTTGGGTTGGACCGTTATGATGAAAGGTTACACATTTACTAAATGTCTAATGGCAGAGTAATCAACTTGGAGACCAATATTAGACATCTAGTTGTGATTGCACATAAATCACTTGTATGGCGCCAAAATAAATCATCCGTTCGCTCGTTCAAGTGTGAATGACAATCTTGTTTAGATATTTTAGCTTACCTGAGCACGTTGCTTTTAAAATACAGATCCGTTTCGTTGCATATGTAGGTCACCAGAGCCAAAAATAGATAGGAAATAAAATGTCAATCAAATGTAATATTGTCTAGTTGTCCTTTACTAAATTTATTCAAGTCATGCCCATGGAGTCAAAACTGACCACGCTTTAAGGATCACATGATTTATATATCAGATTGTAAAGATGTACTATTGCATCCGAGCTGTTCACAGAAATAAATTCTTTTTCAAGCACACCATATAAATGTGCATTCACAAGAAAAAAGACGAGTAATGACGCTATCCATATGCTATAAGCCTTTTAAATGTATACACATAGTCATATAGCAGTTTGGTAATATATTTTACAATTTTACAACAGATATGACCAATGTTTATAATATTAACAATGAAATAGTTGAGAATATAAGTTAATCCGTGCATATGAATACTCCGGATAATTGAATATTCGGACATAACAAAAGCCTGTAATGAGCTATTCAATTAAATGGAATCTACGTTATAAATAAAATATATCAATGTTGTTTTATTCTATTTCAGATACGGATACAAATTAATCCTTTACAATGATGATTCAGCACAACAGTGCTGTGATTCCACCACAGCCAGAAGGACATATGGCCTCCTTTCCTTTTGTGAAGCAGGTGTTACGATTTTTTATCCGCTGACTTGCGTCCTCTAAGAATATAAATAAGCTATTATTGCTTCAGCATCTGTGTGAAAAACATCGTTTTCATAATAACTTTGTGCTTTGGTTACATTTGAACGGTTACCATTGTAATAATATAGTGCAATACCTCGTTCGTTACACACCGTGTTTTAATCTATGGGCAATGCAGTCTTTTAGATCGATTTATAATGATTGGGATGAAGTGGATTATACGTGTGAATTGTATTATTTTTTTCTCACGTTTATATTTTTAAAACAAAATAAATGCAGATGACAATCGAATTTTATGTTCATGCCGCGAACAACTGTATACTAGCGGTTTCTGTAACAATCCTGCTAATTGGAGGAAGTACCGTCTCTCTTTATACCAGTACCGCCAATCCAAGTTGGCTTGTTGAGGTCAATGTGACAGATGTGAATGAAATTCTAAACGAAAACAAACTACATGCAAATGGCTGCAATATTTCGGATTTTCAATGTATAAGTGTTGTTTGCCAGGGAAAATCGTATTTCACTGAACTAATCCTATCTTCCAATCTTCTTCGGTACATCTATGAACTACCGTGCAACTGTGCCAGTGTTCGGAAATTTGATCTCTCGGATAACATCATTGTTTTGCTTCCAGCAAAGACATTTTCATTTCTTCAACGTTAGCAGAAATTCCATTAACGATATCGAATACGATGCCTTCTGCGGTGTTCATCTGCTACAAATTCTTGACTTGTCCAATAATGAATTGAAACGCATATCGGGCAATATATTTGTAGGGATAGATGATTTACAAGAATTACTTCTCCGGAGGAATCGTATAATAAAACTCGATGAGAATTGCTTCCGGGGACTTTCTCGTTAACGAGTGATTGACTTGTCAGATAATGATATTCATTATCTGCGTAAATGGACATTTGTTGGATTAGAAAGCTTGCAGCGTCTCTACCTACAGGGAAATCGATTGGCCGTGAAGCAATTGGAGTTTCTTTACCCATTTGTTAACTTGACACTGGTAGATCTGAGCGGAAATCTGTTCACCACTTTGACAGAACGATTCTGTGACAACTATTTGGTTTCCCAAATACAACTCAAACATTCAGAGACTTCGACTGCCATTTTGTCTGGTGCATTTATCAGGTGTTCCTCCTTGCGTAGGTTAGATCTGAGTGGTAATAAAAATCTTATTTTCCTCGATAATAGAAGTATTGTAGAGACAAAATATTCTGAACTTGAAATGTTGAACATCAGTTACACTGGCGTCAGATTTGTGCCGAATATCTCAGATAATACTACGATTGTTTATTACAATACAAATATTACATATATGGACAACAACTATTGGGAAACACATTATGATTCGAGCCATAATAATTCGAATAATTCATGCGTCATACCGCCTAGAATTGTAAGCACTTTAAAAGAAAAATATGACGTTCATGTTGGTTCTACTCTGAGCTTGGAATGCTTCTCCATCGGTATACCTTGGCCTAACGTCACGTGGCATAGAAACGGAAATGACGTCATCGAGGTGATTCAGTCAGAAACTATTAAAACCGGATACTTTCTGTCGATGAAAGTGCAGTCTTTGAATTTTGCAGGAAACTACAGTTGTAAAGCGCAAGTTTTGAGTTTTCATGATTACCAACATTTCCAGGTACATGTACTCCGTATTGTTAATGGAATCCGGTTCGTGGCAACAACCCCATCCGTAATACTTATAGCATTGAATACGACAATAACGCCTTCCCGCCATGTTATCTTGTACAGGGTCTATGAACAAACGTTCGGCTACGTGTCCGTACCATTCAAAGGCTCCGTCAATGTTGTAAGAATTGCATCCCTCGAGCTGGACACGGAGTACGAAATTTGCGTGGCGTCCTTTAGCGATTGGAATGACAAGACTTGCAGTCGAACCAGAACTAGTGGTGCGCATGCGCAGGGGGTGCACTATGACTTGTTGGCCGTTGGAACGCTGTTAGTCTTTCTTCTGATTGCGTTCGTTTGTTTGGTGTATGCGGTTTATTAGTGCGTGCACAAGATCCGCCTCATTGTTCAGCATCGTATGTATCTGGTGGGGTCCGAACAACAAATCTTGCTTGATGACATGTCGGAAACCACGTTCGTGTATAAAAATCATGATTCTGATTGATGAATACCGTGAACGAATATTTTTTATATTTGACGCTTTATTTTCATAAATAAATCGTTTTTTTGAGCATGTTATTTTTAGCAATTATATTTTAAAGCAACTCGTGCAATATATTTGTTATATGGTCATTGATGCCGAATTCCATTTGTGTTCTCATGGCCAAAGAAATAATTTGGAAATTATTTTATTCAATATATAGTTGCTCTTGCTTCATATGTTGGTTTATATATTGGTGTTATTTGTTGCTGTTTATGTATATATACTATTTGAAATCTTTTCATCAATAATACAATTGATTCTTGTATAACCTATAACAATATCGTTCATTATCTAGTTTCGCATAAATAGCTAACATTTGTTACATGTACATGTATACATTAGTAATCTGATAAATATTCTCAGAGTTTGTCTAGATATTTTTACAGGATTAATCGCGATATTTGTTTACAAAAAATATTGACATAATCTGAAAATATGTGTTATTATGTTTTCATCCACCCCGTTTCATTTTATTATATAACAACATTAATTTGACTTATAATTTAAAATAATTGCATATTATAAATGCTAAGGATGTCGTACGCCGATTTTTGTTTGTATCTTATCTTTTTCATAAAAAATCGGCATTACGCGATAGTTTTTTAAATGCTTTAATTTACGTAAGCGACGTTACTAAATGTTTTTAAACTCAAATAAAAAAAACCATTTAAAATCACCTATTTAATTTCAATCTTTTTGCATGTCCTCTTTGCTTCCCATTGATTTCATTACATTTTTGTTGTGTAATCTTTCTAAGATTTTTACGAAAACATCTTTTGCATTAACTTTACCGGTTATGTTTAAAATGCTCACGTTATTTATGACGCAGACTATACATTTTTAATAACCAGTCTAGCATTTCTGCAGTTTATGTTGTAAATCGCCAGTTTTTGATCGAGTTTATCGAATGTGTGTTAGCACAACCAGCTGTTAGTTAGCATTAATTGTCTTTTTACAATGATTGCTAGCAAGCATTCGTAGATAAGAAGACAATACCGTTAAAATAACGTTTATCTTGTTCTTTTTTTTTAACTCGAAAGAGTGACTGGAAACTGTCGAATAGACTGTTGTCCGGATAAGTTTATTATTTGTACAATTTTGACCGGTTATTCTTTCCCAAGTTTTATTTCAACTTTCATATCCATGTCATTCATGGTTATTGATTTTTTTTTTTTTAATGTATCTATTTAAAGTTTCAGTTTGCTGAATTTTTGTTCAACTTAATGAGTACCCACATTCACAAGAGAGCAACATGTTATCTTAATATTTAATCATGGTAAGATCATAATCACATGTATGCTACATTTATGCTATGATAGTATTCAGAACATATTATAATTAAAATAAAAAAGCTATCAGCAGGTTTCATATGTGCACAAGTAAGGGCTAACTGTAATTTCGATAAATTCTAAAACAAACAGGTTTACTAATATAAAGTTAAACTTAACAAAAATTAATAAACAACAGCTACTATAGTGAATCAAACGGAAATATCTTTATAAATAAATAACACAACAAGTTTGCTTTACAGCTTAAACACGCTTATCAATTTACTCAAAAAAAAATCATTCAACATGGGTAGTTACCTAATGTACTCTTTGGATATAAGATTTGTTTCTGCACGTGCCAGTATCTGTTATAGATATATCGATTTCAGCGTTATTTTCCACATCTATGTTATGCGTAGAGAAGTGACGCTCCATAGACCCTACACGTCTACTAAATAAACAACAAAAACAACGATTTAAACTGAAAATACAGCTTGTATTATGGAATACATGCGTACGACCAGTTGACACATTTATAACGTATAGCACAAAACAAATGTAAACAGATCACATTTTGATATAGATTTAACAAGAGATGTTTTTGTCAGAAACACAATGTCCCCTACTGCGCCGCTTTGACCTCTGACCTTGAAGGATGACCTTGAACTTTCACTACTCAAAATGCGCAGCTCCATGAGATACACATGCATGCCAAATATCAAGTTGCTATGATCAATATTGCAAACGTTATGACCAATTTTAGAAACCTAAACGCAAGTGTGACGGATTTTCAGAAGGACAGACAGACAGACGGACAGACAGACGGACAGTGCGATCACTTTATGCCACCCTACCGGGGGCATAAACAATTATAACATGAAGTAACGCTCATATAGTTTACACAGAAAACAGACTACATTCCTGCAGTTAATCATTTCCATGAGAAAACATGTCAATATTTTATATCCAATAAAATATTACAAAAATTAAAGTGTTCACTGGTCAGTTATGCAAAGCCGAATGGCTATTCCACGAGCATAACTACCCGCCAATACAATACACTGAGCGACCCATACCGGAGACTTCCATATGCAATGGAAAATAATTTTCCTCCTCTAATTCGCTGCGCTCAAACTAGGAAAATACTATTTCATCGTAATACTGCGGATAAATTATCCGTCTGTTAACCGCGAACTGTAAATCTGTTTGTTATATACATGTTTCATGAAATTCGATGCCACAAGTTTAATTAAACAAACACAACCTAAACATATCCAAACATGAAAGTACCTTACGCAAACCAACTGACATTAATGGTCGGCCTAAACGCAGAATCAACAACTCTGTACACACATATGAATTCCAAGGTTTTACGCAGTACTTGCGCAGCTTGCATATAGTGAAATCGAAAGTATTATCACAAAGGAATCTCAAAATGGCTGCGATGTTGGAAACATCCCAAAATAAAGGATCAGATTTATTTTACGACGTATGTTGTTCTGTCTGCGAAGATGATGGAATAAATAAGGAAGGACTGTTTCACTGTCAAAAATGTTCAAAAACATACTGCGATGAATGTGTAGTAATGCACAACAAAGTACTGAAACATCATTCAGTAATAGCAAAATGTGATGGTGGGAACTGGCCTGTTTCCACAACTATGGATGATAATCTGGATTTATGTGAGGAGCACACTACTGAAAAACTGACGATGTTCTGTGAAGATCACGAAACGCTGCTCTGTCATGTCTGCCATCTCCGAAATCATAAGTAAGTAACACGCCATTTTTAGGCCAAGTCAAATTATTATCGTTTCTAGTATTTTTATTGTAGGTGTTACAGTCTGCGCCAAAATATATAATCCGATAATTGGTCGGACCATACTTGTTAGCTCTGGTCAAAGTCCGTCTGGGCTAAACAAATACCATGTGTGATTTATATCCAAATCCGTATTACAGTAAAGCGTTAAACCTTATATCATGCTTCTTCCACTACTGCATTACAGAAATGCAATTATGAAGTATTATAAAGTAGTAGTAAGTATAATAATGATACGTTTTATTATAATTATTATTATTTTATTATTATTATTATCATTATTATTATTATTATTATTATTATTATTTTCATCACTTAAGTTATGATGATAATCATCATCACTATATCTTCATCATTACCACAGCGACTTTAAACAGCAGCTGATGTATGAACAGCATGTCCTTTATCAATCAACACCAATGACATCATAAGATATATGGTAACTAAATTAAAAAAATTACGATCATCACAATCAGCGTTAATGATAGACAAAATGTTGATAATTCCTTAATTTCTTCAAGTATTAAAGATAATTTTTTTTTATCTAAACGCTCATTTCTCCTTTAAGGCGATGCAGTCAGGTAGTTCTATTGGCTGACAAGGTCAAATCGGCTACACAACGTATGAACGTAGCTCAGATGAGGAAAACAATGGAACAGTTACAGAAAAGTTTACATGATGCGTTGGACAGAGAAAAACAGAACATAAAGTCACTTAAAGCGTCATATGATTTAGTTCTAAAAGAAGTACTTGATTCACGTCGACAAATCAACATCAATTTAGACCTGATTCAGCAAAACACGATAAAAGAATTGGAAATAATATATGCGAGCTTAAATGCTTCTTTAGAAGATAACACAAAACGATGCTTTAATTTTATTTCAAAGCTGAAAGGATATGGCACTAAACTCAAAGACACTATGCCAGCTGAACATTCGTTTGTTACGTTAAGAAAATGTCTTGATCAAACTGCTGCAGCAGATTCACTCATTAAAAGCATAAAAAGTAATGATGGAACTGACATTAAACTCCAGCCTAACCGTGACTTGATACAATGTCTTGCAGACTGCACTGATCTCGGGAAAATCACCAGTCGCATATGCGATCCACAACATAACGTTGATCCAAACAAGATTGTCAGCTTACAGGACAAATCACAATACAATGTTCGAACAGCTGCTGATAAAAGCCAATGTAACATAGCCGGAATTTGTGAGACGTCAAAAGGGGATCTCGTCATTTTGGACAGTAGAAATCGTTGTTTGAAACTCCTCAATCAGGCGTACAAGGTGATCGATCACGTGGAGCTACCTTCTCATCCCTTGTCCATGTGTAACATTTCCTCCTTCGAGGTGGCGGTGACTGTTGATACCGAGATTCACTTCATACGGGTAGATAATGGGAAGATTATAAAGATGAAGGTTCTAAAAATGAATCATAAATGGTACGGAATCGCACACCACGATGCAAACATTTTTGTCACGTCCGGTACTGCGTTGCACAAATACACAATGGGTGGAAAGTTAGTTAAGAAGTTATACGAAGATAGTTCTGTAACATACACAGGTAACGTACGATTACATTGCACTTTTTAGATTTTCAGCAATGGTTAATGAATTGTATTTACTTTGCATATGCATGAACTTGTTCTGTAAAGACCGTGATAAGGA
Source organism: Dreissena rostriformis (assembly GCA_007657795.1). Lineage (NCBI taxonomy): Eukaryota > Metazoa > Mollusca > Bivalvia > Myida > Dreissenidae > Dreissena > Dreissena rostriformis. The sequence continues at coordinate 8,232 of VMBQ01006309.1, read as the reverse complement.
TGTGATCTACGCGTAGATTTATTTCTATGGATGTTATTTTTATAGTGCAGTCACATGGCGAAGGGCCAGCTTTAATGTTCTGTGTTAGAATTACGAACATCGAAAACATACTATTCTCCAGTTCCGGAATGTACTGTTTAATTTATGTCACAAATAAGACAGGTATTCAATTTATCATAAATTACTGAAGTGTGACAATGTGAATTATTTAATTTTACAACAAACGTTGCTCAACACACTTAGCATCACATCAGGTCCCCATTGGTCAAAATTGTAAGAATAACTGGCTTAAATCGCAAAACTCATGAANATTTTTTTTTTTTTTGCATATTTTCATTTTTAATTTCTCCTGGTTATCGTCGATATAGTCACATTTGTTAAAAACAGTCCGGATCAAAACACGCAAACATTGTTATTGTGGGAATGTGCTATGAGCCAAAATATTGCTTTACATTCACTGTCAGCTATATATAGATTATTTCATACATATTTGTGTTAATGTGTGCTTATTAGATAACAGTAAGTAACTAACAACTGTTCCATTGAATCAGAAGTAGGAGAGGGGAATGGCCGGAAACGGGGAAAAATTCTATATAATAAAAAAATATATACGTTATCAGTATAATGCATGAATCTGTTCATCATCGACTTTGTTTATGTTCCATTTTCCGTCATTTACCATATCTTGCTGTCATTAATTGATCGAAAGGCTGTACGTCAACGCTACTAGATAACACGATTTATTATCATTTCAAGTTTAATCGGACATATTGCCCTGGTATTGAAGATACATTAAGTACTTTGATCAAACATTTTGTTCCATGTCTTATTTGTACAGTTAAAGGCATATCTAAAACCAGGCTAAGGTCTTTTTTTTACCAGAACGATATACATTACCAATAAAGCTGTATTTTTTTGTTTACTTTTTTGGCTTGTTTGTGAAAGTGTTAATGTGTTTTAGAAATGTGAGTTTCATCTTGCTGCATAACATATGTACACAGACTGTACGACTTTTTGTTTTATTTCTGAATAATAAAATAACCTCTTTATCATTCTTGAAATGAAGTTTCTGTGCATAAATTAAAATTGTGCACCTTTTAAGAAATTAGCTTGTGTGACAATGCGGTCAATTTCTTGTTCTAATCAATTTCAAAACTTTGTTTCGTTTCTTTGTTTTAACTAACGTTTAGTATTCATCCACAAGGTTTACCATGTTATATACGGCGAAGAAGATTACATTAAATTGTATGACTTATCTTATGGTGGCGTCATCGGATGTGTAAGGTACTTGTATACCATTTAGACTGTACTGTTTATCTTCATGGTAAATAATTTCAAATTTGTAGTGAAATACTTTATTACGTTAGCTTTACAACTCTCTTATGTTCTCTAGAGAATTACTATTTATTTCGATTTTACATAATACATTGCAAGTTATTTAGTTTATTAGTTATTAACTAATTAAACATACATGTAAATACAATCTATTTACTTTATTTATAGGCAGAACGTATATTTATTATTGTTTAAGAAATACCTATTTTAAATAGATACCCATATATCCCTTTTGATTGACTTGAATTAGATTAGTAGAGTTGATGAAATATAAAATTTTCCTCTTGAGCGGTATGTTTTGTTGTTTTAACCTGTGACAGGCCAAACCTCTGTTTTAAAAATGATTCATTGTCGTGAGTAGCTGACACTGTTTTGAGCTTATGATTGGAAAAAATAAGATTTGAAGGATAAAAAAAAAAGTTTACGATGGGGAACTGCTTTGGTATCGATCTTTAAAATTGATACAAATTTAAAAGTAAATATAACTATAAATTAATAATCAATCGACTGTTACATCTATTATCTACGGCATTTGTTTGTAAAGACAGCACTGTATGCCTCTCTTGTAAAAATGTTCTAATTATTTAAGTATTGTTTTATTAATTCGAGTGTGTAGCCCCTTTATTTACGAAATATTTTACGAAATATTTGTTGATTGTTTAGTATGTTTTTGTTTATTGTGGCTTTACACAATTTCCTTTGTCATAGCGGGAATTTCGATACGGAACTCGTATATTTGCTATCCCATACCGTAGGCAAACGGCCTTATCACATGAATAATGATACTTCTTCTAATCGATCGTATTTCTGATATATGCGTATACATGTAGTCTTTAGTATACAATCACCATATGTGTCGCTTGGTGGTTATGCAAAATACCATTTATTTGATAAAAGTGAGATATGTTATTGTTTTGTTGTTTTCATTTATAACGGTTGATAAAACGTGTGTTACGAACACGGATTTAAGGACGCTACAAGATTAATCTGCACCTGCTACTTTGCAATTCAGCAAACAGCATCACAGCAAATAAAATGAGTGATTGCTGAGACTTGTATATGGTTAAGGGGTGTTGCGGCAGTTTATCTAACCGAGGATATATTTATAGCAACGCCTGATCCTATTATCACAACCCAATAGTTTTGTTATCAGAATCATCACAAATTAATGACCAAGTAGGTTCATAATAGGTACTCAGTGGTTCGATCCCAGGTGCGGTAAACTTTTTTAAATTCTTTTTTTCTTTCTTTTATTTCACTCTTGTTTTTTTTTCCTTGGAGATCTTCAGACCTGTTGTTTACATTAATCAATTTAAAGCATTTAATCAAAAACTTCAAAACATCCCGAAATCTGTCAACAAGTCCTTGTTATTGATGATTAAGGTCGAGTTTGATACTGTATGGTCTCATGTTTGTGATAAAATATTGTATTAGTGTTGTTGTTTGTTTTTGTAAGCTGTTGTGATCCCAATTAAGATTGTAAACAATCTATAATGTTTATGCATATCTCTAACAGTCTATGTACCGGTACTTGGGTTTCGCCGAATTGCTGTATTTCATGAAATTTGACATAGACGGTAGGGATAGTTAACAGAAAAATCTCTGTTAAAAGTTCGGTGACCCCCTTTTTTATTTTTGTTTTATGATAACAATACGTAAATGAACATATTTGAGCAGTTTCGCAGAAAGTTATTAAATAGAACTTTTTTTAATTCCATTTTTGTGGTTAAAATAGTAAAAAATTGACGTGTCTTTGGATGACATAAAAATTACAAAAAATTAAATTTCTTAAAATGTAACTTGTGTTCTCCATTTTTTTGGTAGTTTGTGGTTTCATTAAATGGTATATGATATATCTTAGCTTATATAATATCTACATGTTGCCAATTTCATAGGTTATAAATCATTTTTTATGCAATTAGAGATTTTTCAGTTTTAATGAAAAAGTACTTGTTATATAATGGTGAATACAATCAAAACAAGGCCGGTGACCCTATGTTTTTATTTCATTTTTCATATAACATTAGTATGTATTACTCAAATATACATTTTGCAATCCGTCCTGATTCTAAAAACGTCTGTTTTTCTCTGCAATGTAAATATATTGATTCTAAATTTGATCGGTATTCAGTAAATTGCTATACAATGCAAATNGAGACTTGATTCTAAAAACGTGTGTTTTTCTCTGCAATGTAAATATAGTGATTCGGAATTTGATCGGTATTCAATAAATTGCTATACAATGCAAATGTATTAAATGGGAAAACATTCTGTTAACTTTGTCTGTAGTCGGTGATACTGTCAGAATTAGAAATAAAATGAATACGGCTCCATTATATACTTTGGCTTTTTCAGATACAAAGTTAGACGAATAGCGTTCGCTTCATTGTAAATGTATAAGTATAAGATAATATGTATAAGAGCGCATATAAAAAATGCATAGTACATGAATTAAAAATAAATCCATTTAAATTGTAGCTTATTTGTAAAACAAAAGCCCGCTAGCAACAATGACAAAAAATTTCATTTTCGTTTTCACTGCTGAAGTTCAAACGATGATTGCTATTTAAATCATAAATATTTTGTGACAGTTATTATCATGGACTTCGTGGGTAGATCGAGCTACCAATTTTAGATCCAGACGAATAATTAATCAAAGGTGATTTTTAAGATCAATCAAGCCTAGTATTAATAATTTGTGTATTATATATCCCGATTTATATATGTTTCATATCTCAAAGCAATGATTTTTCACCTCAGCGAACATCAGTAAGCAATTAAATACAGCCAAATTCAGTTTTATTATTGACATAATTTAACTTCCATTTTCGCAAATTTTGTTTGTCGATTGATTCTTGAAGGATCGCTTGTAGCTGCCTATAACTCCGGTGGTAGGAGCTGGCTTGCTGAGTAGATCCTGGAAGTGCTCGATCCACCTCAAAAAAATCATCTTCAAACAGATAGTATGTATTAAACCTACTAATGTTAATATCTTTTACTCCATACTATTGATAGTTCTATGCATTAACAATAAACACGGTACGAAAACTAAACATGGGACGTGTATTATTGATTACATCTATGAATTCAAACTTATCTATCCCTTCACGATTTCAAACGTTTGCAAAGCCTTTCCACTAATAAACATGACATGTTCACATACTAAATGAAACCATCATGGCTGAAAATAGAATAAGGCTGACTCCGCGATAGAACGTTCTCGGGCGCCGATAGTGCTGTTGCAATATTGTGTACAGATTTCTTAGACCGTGACATTGACACGGGTAGAAAACATTGGCTGCACAGTTGTACCTCGGGGTATCTTGAGGTAAAGCTAATCTAGAGTAGAAAATGGTTTGCTTATTCGTTACATCTGCAAATAAACATAAAAACATACAATCATTATTTCTTTAAGTTACTTTTATACCGGTTAATAAGATTTATTAGCAACAAGATTTTCGTAACGGTTATATTACATGAATATTTGTGTATTGTTAATAAAATGATCGTAATTTTAAACTCCAAAAAGGTACGTGANTAAATAAGATTTATTAGCAACAAGATTTTCGTAACTGTTATATTACATGAATATTTGTGTATTGTTAATAAAATGATCGTTATTTTAAACTCCAAAAAGGTACGTGACGACAATTAAAATTGTATGCTCAATTTCAACACATTACATAAACATAAGTATAAAAATATACTACCCTTGCTCTTGGAAAACGGGGTTTAATGCATATGCATCAAGTTTTGCCCCATATAAGCCTGTTCAGTCCGCACAGGCTAATCAGGGACGACACTTTTCGCTTAAATGGTATTTTTCGTTTGAAGGTAGTCTCTTCTTAGCGGAAATCCAGTTAAGACGGAAAGCGTTGTCCCTGATAAGCCTGTACGGACTACACATGCTAATTTGGGACGACATTCTACGCACATGCATTATGCCCCGTTTTCCCGGGGTGCGGCTCAATATGGAATGTTTAGAAGGCGTGTTGGTTCTAATTGTTAAAGTGCTCAACTAACATGTAAACACTAATTCATTTACATTTTCTCAAAATATGTTATGTGATTTCGCCACCATGATTTTATATTTTATTTGAAATGCTTAAGCTTATCTTGTTAAAAAAAATAATAATAAAAAAAAATATTAATGCTCAATAAAACGGGGCCAGATTGTGTACGTCGTATTTATTGTCTAGTTGTAGGTGTTGGGGTCCTGATGGGAAGAGAATCTATGTGACGGATAAGAACACTGGCAAACTTGTCACATTGACAAGGGATGGGGCAATCAAAGCCAAGCTTCAATGAAGAGACACGAAAATTGCGTGTTGGATTTTGGAACAACTTAATTGAGTTCAAAACAAAAACAATTCTAACTTCTTAGACATGTGACAATATAGGAAGTCATTAAACACATTACATACACATCGTTTATACCATTTGTCATATATTAACAGAAATTAAGTTGCAAAAAAATTTCAGAATTTTCAAGATCAAAATAAATCGTTCAATTTTTTGTTCTTGCATGACACCATATTATATTTAAATTGAAAACATTTGTGAAATAAAAACAAGCATTATGAATAAATAAAAAAAAATCATCTGGCTAGTAGCTGTGAAATAAAGAACACTTGCAGACGCAATATTTCAAATGGGAAGTTTATGATGTGTTTGGAACATTTTTATGTATTACTCCATTACGAATATTACATTTTAACTTCAACTTTCGTCTGATTTAAAAGATTGTTAACACAATTAATGTGCATGATAATACATGTCCGCATACACAGCTTTTTACACCGTCGATGTCGTCGTTACTATTCAGATGTTAACAAAATTGTACATGTATCTCAGGGTGCCTTCATTCATGGATCGTTTGATGCATGACGGTGATATTCTTCGTAATCCTCGGACCTATTACATGTAGCAGTTCTTGGAACATCGGTTAGTCTTTCCGTGCCAAGGGCTTATATGCAGCTGGATGTTCTGCACAAAGGTCAGCCATGGGGGCTTCAAACTGGCTATAAATGGAAAAGCCAGTCCCGAATCCGACATCTCCTCTTGCTTCGATCACGTGTACGTCTATCATGTAACTCAACTACTGACCTGGCATTTTGAGACAAATCATATCCAGTTCTATCCAATTGATTTCAAGCACCAGTTGTTCAATGTTCATGAAGTACTTTTTGCATACCTCAATGACGAGGCACAGGCTAAATTGACCATAATAGAAGGAAGTATTAAAACAGAAAACTTGTGTCAGTTTGATGACGGTATAATACCTGTCAGTCTTGTACTAGTATTATGACATTTCACATAATATTGTAAAATCATCAGTATTCGTGGGACATTACTTTTTCTCGATTTCGAGGGTTGACCGATCCTCGAATGTTACACATTGGGAAATGACCCACGCAAATTCCTCTTTTTGTTCCTTAATCAGAAATCCACAGATCAACGAAATCGACAAAAAAAGTCACTTTTTGAAGAAAAAAAAACGCGAAGTTTCACGCCGACGAATAAAATTGGTTTTACAGCATATACCAATAATATTCGTAAGCCGCAGACCAGTTTGACAGACACACACATGACATAGTTTCATACGTAGGTCTTCTTGTTATGGACCAAGCATTTGAAAATGAAATGAGCCTCGCTCTGGGAAAACGGGGCTTGATGCATATGCGTAATATGGCATTCCCGATTAGCATGTGCAGTCCGCACCGGCTAATCAGGGACGACACTGTTCGCTTTTGTGGAAGTTTTCGGTTAAATGAAGCCTCTTCTAAATTAAAATCCAGTCTAGGAGGAAAGTGTTGTCCCTGATAAGCCTGTGCAGATTGCAAAGACTTATATGGAACGACACTTTACGCGCATGCATTAAGACCAGTTTTCTTAGAGCGAGGCTCAAATTGTGACATGAATTCGAGTATTAAATGAATTGCCGATGAATTTGTTGGGAAAAGTCATATAACTTTAAAATGACAATAATACCAGAAAGAACAACGCGGTCACTATTCTTAGCAACCGTAAAACCACTTTGCTATGGATTAATAATGAATAGAAATTTCACCGCGCGTGGAAACAAATTACTCTTGGATGAAGTTCGGAGAAGAAGATAAGAATATCTTCAAAGGCATGAACAAACCTCGTACGGATCCTCAGGATAATGCTCAAACATCGGTGTGTGTTTGCACTGGTATATCAATATAACAACGTCAGTATTCAAGTCTATTGCACCGGGAGCCGGAATTTTTTAATTCTCCTATATTGATATAAAACCAGACAGGCAGATATTTGCCGACATAGATTCATTTAGAAAAGGAAATGCATAATGCGTCATTATATAAAACGCTATGATAGGAATTCAACAAGAGATGCTTGCAACACATGCCCGCCTCCATTTCAGCTCCATTCTCTCGAAATTTACATAAACAACATTATGGGTTCATTCACACACAATCAGAAATCAATAAAACTCAATATAACCGATCTTTTGAACAACATATGCCAAAGAGTATAGTATGCTTGAACGCATTCACTGAAAATTGATGGCGATAAATGGATATAAACGGTACTGAAAATGATTAGTGTTTACCTTTTTAAATTGTTTGACTAGCCCAGTAGTGACACTATAATAATTATTATAATAATAATCACACATTTATATCACAGTTTAATTCAATACGAACATATACCAAAATATGTATATAGTGTACCAAGTTATACAAAACTATACTTGTAAATAGTAATCATAACAATTCGCCAAAACCAAACAGCGAATAAAATAAACATTAGAAAATAAATTCATTTTGAAAAAGATAGTGTATTAAACCTAATCAGTTTTAATAACTTGCATCGATAACATTGATGAGCCCATGCATTAACATTAGAAACGGT
>VMBQ01006308.1:7896-32526 GCA_007657795.1 Dreissena rostriformis | reverse complement strand
GGGGCCTTATAATACCACATTTAATAACATGAACATGCAGTCTGCATAAAGGCTCTACCAATTTACCAATCTGGTATTAAAGTTGCCATCATACCTTGTAACTATGAAAACTCTAATAAATATGACATTAATTACAATTTTCCATTTGTTGCTATGCATTTTATGAATTACACTGAAAGCAAACAAGAATGTTACTGTTGTGGTTGTGATAACAGTATCCCTTTGCATGCTGGGATTTTTTTTCAAAGAATACTATCAGAAAAGCAAACAGTTTGGATCCTGATGAGACACCACGTTCTGTGGCACTGAAAGAGTTATGACGCTGAGACCTTCATGTATATCAAACAGATAATATTGGCCTGTAGCCCCTTCATGTATATCAAACAGATAATATTGGCCTGTAGCCATCATGTGCAATACAGTACAGTCCACGCGTTTTCTCCAATTTCCCTCGCTACTCTGCGGGCAGTAACTCCGAGGGAGATAAAGAAAATCCCGCGATACACGTCGTTTGCATGATTTTGGACTCCGCTGTGAACGATTGGCAAAATTGATAAGCCGACGCGGCGGCCCTCAGCGTTGGCAACGCGGGGGAAACACCGTGTTTAACGAGATAACGATCAATTTAACTATGTTTGACTTTCTGATTTTCAATAAAATTACATTTATTACAAGTACATAATTATATAGAAGTACTTGTTGTTGTATAGAAAACTCGTTGATTTACGACAAACAAAACGTCGTCTTTTAACTGATACTTACCAATTAATATAATCACAGTTTGCAACATTGTTATTATTTTGATAAAGTTTTCATGTAAGCAGGTGTTTTTTCTATACTGAACATGTAAACAAATGACCGAGGACCCTATGAAAAGTCTCGCAAAAATTCGCAATATGTGTGACGTCATCAAAGAAAAACCGCTTCCTGTCTGAAGGCATGAAAAACACACCGTTCTCGCCGACAAAATTGGCTTCCTTTGTTTGGCAATCAACACGCTAAACCAATCGGGTGTTTATAACTCAATAGCAACCGTCGAAATATGTAACTGCACGTGCTTAGCTCCGCCTTTAGAATCTTTTGCAGGGAATGGAGGTGGAGTTTAACGGTTAATTGATCACGTGTTTTACGAAAGTTGAGTCCTGAATGGCCGTAATTACTAGGTCTAAGCTTTGACATGACCAATATATCTATCTTGGATTTTCCGAAAGGCCGATCTCCCAACTTTTTGTGCAGTTACTAATAATGGCGTCCGCGTGCTTACGAAATTTGAAACACATTCATCTTAAATAATGGTGTCTTGTTGGATTATTACTGGATTTTATTTTTTATTATATTTTTTTTGGCATGCCCAGTAGCAAACTGCTAACGCGGTGTTGCGCGGCGGTCCCTTATAAGAACAGAAATCGTCTGCATTTACCGACTAGGCTAAAGTAATACACGCCGCGGGTATAAGCGAACGCGGCAGAACGCCGAGCGTTTAAGCGAGTTCACCTCGCTTTCCAACTCCGCGTAAACACTGGCTAGCAGAAAAAAAAACGCGGAGGGAGCGTGTTTTTTGGGGAAAACTCGTGGACTGTACTGTACATGTAAATTTGCTGCTCATTGGGGGTAATTTTAACAATCTTGAATCTTACAGCAATCTGCTTTTAATTTCTATGTATGCCCCCGAAAGTGGGCATATAGTGATCGCACTGTCTGTCTGTCTGTCTGTCTGTCTGTCTGTCTGTCTGAAATTCCGTCACACTTTGAGTTTAGGTTTTGAAAAATGTGGAAAAACACTTTGCGTTTATTTTCTCTTGCTCTCAATAAATAATATAAAAAATGTTCTGCTTCCTTATTTGGCAAAACTTCAAAATTTGATCTAATGACTCTGCCTGGTTTAATTAAGTTTAAAAAAAAGTTTCATGCACATAAATAGACCACAGAAATGCAGTGAAGCTGTATTCTGAGTAAGATGTTTCTGCCATTAGACATAGGTCAGTACCAGGCACATTTTCTGATGAAATAATCCCCTGCTATTGATTTTTAGACTATCTGGATCAGGGATTTGTTGGCCATAATATTCTGAATATGTTCGTACTTATAATCTTGATCATGTTGGTGTAGTTTGGAGTCGACAGTTATACTTAGTTGCAGCGGAAATCGCAGTTTCAGTGTAAAACGGATGAATTCTTTTTTAGTGCCAATATTTCTGACAAAAAATCATCAAAAACAAATCTTAATAAATTTCAATGTATCAGAACTCCAAGTGATTGTTAATTTGCTGATAAACAATTATACATGTACATGTACCTGTCCATAATAAATACATTATTGTTTTATTCTTTTGTGAAGAGGTCTCTTCCTACATGTACATGAAAACCACAATTGATCATTTAGATTTCACTTCATTTTATTTACATGTAGGCACTTGACATAATGTACTTTGATACTTATTTCTACTGCAACTTTCTTTGAGTATTTGAAGCCTTGCATTTCTAAGACACTTGAAAACACGCAAATACTTTTGAACTTATAACATTTGCATTTTTTTATGTTATATCCATGGCACAGAAATACTTTTGAACTTATAACATTACTTTTTTTCTCTGTAGAGATTGTTTAATAGCTTAAATATTTCCCAGTATTATGTTGAACGGTTCCCAGCCCAGACGTATATGGTGATTGGTCATGACATTATTTCAAGGGCCCCATACCTAAAATTTCTAGTAGGACATTAATGTCAGTAACTCGTTTTAGTACAACATGTATATGTGCGCGTAGTACCACAGTCATTACATTTTTGGACTTTGACCAAGCAAGCTCTAGTTCTCATATTATTAAATGTGTAAAAAAGTGTTACAAGCGGCTTTTACAAAAACTAGAACCTAAGCACNCCCCCGATTCAAAATGTACCATGTAGAAACCAGCTTACTCAGGGAGTGTCAGGGCAAACGACTGATCTCTGTGATACAACTGAAATGCTGTTGAAAACAACCGAAAATCTAACTAAAGAACAAAAAATTGATTTTTGCTTAGAAGAATCTTCCTTTAAGCGAAAAATACCATAAAAGCGGAAAGTGTCGTCCCTGATTAGCCTGTGCGAACTGCACAGTCTTATCTAAACAACACTTGATGCACAGTCTTATTTATACGACACTTGATGCACAGTCTTATCTATACGACACTTGACGCACAGTCTTATCTATACGACGCTTGACACACAGTCTTATCTATACGACACTTGACGCACAGTCTTATCTATACAACACTTGACGCACAGTCTTATCTATACGACACTTGATGCACAGTCTTATCTATACGACACTTGACACACATGCATTAACCCAGTTTTCCAAGACCGAGGCTCGTATTTTTGCCGAAAGTTTGTCTAAACATAAAGAGCTTAGTTTGTGTTTAAAGAACAATATTGCATAGAGAGCTGGTTATTTTATAGGACAGGTTTGATTGACTTGTTTTGGCAATATATTTTTTGCATTTACATAAAAGTGAACTCCATATTTGTCATTTAATGTGATTATTATGGACATAAGTGATTTAACACAGACTTACAAATACAATTATACATACAGGTCAAATTTCAGTGAACTCTCGGTCATTATTAAAGCTGGTTTGTGTATTTTGTTGTATGTACATGTACATGTAGTTTAATTTATTTAAATACATGATTGTGTAATGAAGTGTCTAGAAGAACAGATAGGTGATATATTCGCCTGTCAAAGTGAGTAATGAGAAAGAATGTTCTGTGGGGTTGAAACATGTATGGGCATTTATGTATCTCATTTAACATCAAGTAATACTGCATGACTTTTGTTTATCTATAAAATTGTCAAAAGCAAATGAGGACAAGTTTGCTGTTGCTGTATAACCAGAAAGATTAACAAATGAAAAGGGACAAAAAGGGTGAGACATATTTAAAAAAGGGTGGGGCATACAAATGGAGGGGGACACCTGCCAGTCAGCTTTAGCTTAATCCCTAAATAAAATTGTGTCATGTACTGAACTATGACTTTGTCTTGTTTTCCTTGCAATACATGTATCCCGGAAAAAGCAACTTTTTGGAAAAACCCACTAATCTGCTGGTACAAATAAAGCTGACCCATTTATAATCCTTTCAAAATCACACACCGTATCAACCGTTATGATTTAAAGTAAGCTATCATTGGATGATAAAATGGACCAGCGTTGTTTGTACCGGGATAAGTAGTGGGTTTTTCTAAACTCGTGCTTTTCCGGGATAAGTCTATTAACAGTATATGTATTTACTGTGTCATTGGATGGTCAACGGGATATGATTGACAGGATCAACTAGCCTGTTACAAACTTGCTATGATAAAACTTGAGGACCTTAAATATTGTTCGATATATATTAGTCTCTGTCTCAAATATGTGTGGCTCACAGAAAAGAATCCACATTAATAAAAGTTGTTACTCCNCTTTTTTTTTTAACCTTTAAATACATAAGTTAACCTGATCCAGTGTAGAAAATACAAAATATTGCATAATTAAATTATCTGTTGCCTTGAATTTGTTTTAAAAACAGTAAAATATGTTGAAGTGATTATTAAAATTTTTCCTTATTTTCCCCAAAATCTGGCGTTTCGCGTCATTTTTTTCCCCAAAATCCGGGTTTTCGCGGGATTGTTTTCCCCTCAAAAAAGGCCAGGCCCTTTCCCCAAAATCAGATAAAAACCCCTGTTATTATGGACATTTGTGATTTAACACAGACTTACAAATACAATATACATACAGGTAAAATTTCAGTGAACTCTCGGTCATTATTAAAGCTGGTTTGTTTATTTTGTTGTATGTACATGTAGTTTAATTTATTTGAATACATGTGTAATGAAGTGTCTAGAAGAACAGATAGGTGATATATTCGCCTGTCAAAGTGAGTAATGAGAAAGAATGTTCTGTGGGGTTGAAACATGTACACATGTATGGGCATTTATGTATCTCCGATGATTTAACATCAAGTAATACTGCATGACTTTTGTTTATCTATAAAATTGTCAAAAGCAAATGAAGACATTAGTTTGCTGTGGCTGTATAACCAGAAATATTAACAAATGAAAAGGGACAAAAAGGGTGAGACATATTTTAAAAAGGGTGGGGCATACAAATGGAGGGGGACCCCTGCCAGTCAGCTTTAGCTTAATCCCTAAATTAAATTGTGTCATGTACTGAAATATGACTTTGTCTTGTTTTCCTTGCAATTAACAGTATATGTATTTACTGTGTCATTGGATGGTCAACGGGATATGATTGACAGGATCAACTAGCCTGTTACAAACTTGCTATGATAAAATTTGAGGACCTTAAATATTGTTCCATATATATTAGTCTCTGTCTCAAAGTACAATATGTGTGGCTCACAGAAAAGAATCCACATTAATAAAAGTTGTTACTCCTACATTAAGGTGTGTAATACTGGTTTCCCATCTAAAGGGAGTGTGTATCGCCAGTAAAATGGTGGCCTTTCCTTGTCATATTTCATTAGGAATAGAATGCCAATTAATTTACATTTTCGCAGACTTTCCCACACAATGCTTTACCTGATCTTGTAGTTCTGGAATTTGACCTTCGTTTACCCATCCTTGAACTATTATTAGAAACCTACTGTCTTCAATATCATACAAGTTCATGCAGCTTTTATGGACATCATAAATTTATATTAATGTAAAAGTTATACGAGATATCGAAAATATTATTATTGTCTGGATTAAATTTCAGCCTTGTTTAATTAGTTTCATCTGAGACAGGAATTACTTTGCGCATGTATGTTTTTTTTTGTAATTATTAATGAAAAAATCCAGACAATTAGAGAAACTGTAGATCTTGCCAATGGCAAAGCCTTATAAAAAGTTTTTCATGTCCTTGTGAACAGAATGCAGGGACAAAAAAGTTTAATGATGACTGATGAGAAATTTGTCGTCTGCTAAAATGTTGTCTGCTTTCGAAATATTAGCATTTTCTTTGATTTTTTTTCTAAGACCACTATCAGAATAGCAAACAGTTTGGATCCTGATGAGACGCCACGTTCTGTGGCGTCTCATCTGGATCCAAACTGTTTGCAAAGNCCCCCCCCCCCCCCTTGCAATACAAGAGGGGGGTAAAAGTATTAGGAATGGACTACATTTAGCTGTTTAGCATCAATTCGTAATCCCCTGGTATAAAAAAAAACAACCTATTATAGCCTTTTGATTTTTATTGTACATTTTGATACTTGGCACGGAATGTCCCACATTTGAGTAAATTGCCAGTTCTTACATATATGCCATTGAAGATCTTCCTCATGGCTGAAAAATATGATATTTAGCCAAATAAATCGTACATCGTTGACATTTTGGCTATGACACGAGAGTAACTGTTTAATACAGGAAATCTTGTATGGCAAATTGAAAATATATTTGAGCCAAATGTGCTTATTTGAAGCCATTGGTTTATTTGGCCAATGCCAGAGTAAACCCTGCATATTTCATTTCTAACTGATATATTTTCAGTTCCCCCTACACCATGTAGTTCCTAAACATGCCCACTCAGAAAACCTTTGAATTCATTTCCATGTTCTGTTACCCTTACAGCGATTTTCCTTGTCCAATTGGGAAAAGTACCCGTACCGGTCCAATTGGGAAAAATCGAGTCGTGANTAATAAATCAAAAAAAAAAAAAAAAAAAAAAAAAAAAAAAAATCCCCTTAAATTAGGAATTTTTTTGACAGCAATTGGGAAATTTGTAGTTTTTTCGTAATTGGGAAAGGGCGCTTAATCCATGTGAGTATAGTGTCGTCCCAGATAAGACTGTGCAGTCCGCACAGACTGCACAGTCTTATCTCGAACAACTCTTTAAGCACATGCTTTAAGCCCACTTTTTCCAGAGCGAAGCTCATTTCAATTCTCACCCCTTACTGTTCTCTGTTCCAGGTTCCACTACATGTTATGCTGATGGGCCAGAGCGGCGCCGCGCGCAGAGCTGGAGAGCTACCCGCCCCTGACCCCCCTCGCGCGTGACCCACCCCCAGCCTTCTGTATGCCTTCGCTCGTGATTCCCAGAGGACTCATTCAGGATATGTCTGACAAGAAGTCCCCTCCTAGAAAGGTAACGCTTCACATGATCACGTTCGGTTTGCAATTTGTAGTAAACTTTTTTTGTGAGAAGCGGCACATGAATGTGAAACATAGTTTATATTCGGCAACCAGAATGAGTGAATATGTTTGAAATAGAAGCTTTTTTATTATTTTCACACTTTCTATTTTAAAAGGACTTTGAGCATTTCTGAAAGCATAAGTCTGACCTAGTAATCAAAATANCCCCCCCCCCCCCACCAAAACACAGACGATGTGCCTTCAAGCTCCATCAAAGAACACTCTATATTAAAATGTACTCATAGCTAATTAACTAATAAGTGCCATAGAAATGTTGGGAGCCCCGCAGTTGTATGGCATCATTTCCAGACCACTTGCCAAGTTGGGCATTCCCTAAACACTGGCTGACTC
Organism: Dreissena rostriformis; assembly: GCA_007657795.1. Classification (NCBI taxonomy): domain Eukaryota; kingdom Metazoa; phylum Mollusca; class Bivalvia; order Myida; family Dreissenidae; genus Dreissena; species Dreissena rostriformis. Next base: position 25,027 of record VMBQ01006308.1, on the reverse strand, counting down.
TTTGTTTTGACATGCAACGCTCATGCTGACTCAAGCTCATCACTGACTCAAGTCAATGGTTTCTGGTCCTGACAGGGTTAATCATCCTGTTTCCATTTGTGACTGTGAATCACCCAGTTTGCTGTGATGTGAATTGACTTATTTGAATCCTTTGGGTTTTGTTGGTAATTTGGTACCTGTCCTGTCCAACTTCCATCCTGGGATGGACATAAGCAGGGGCCCAGTAGTACTAGCAAATGGCCCTAAAAATTAGTGGTGGGCCCCAAGTGGTATTTTCTGAGAAAACTGTATAAAGTATGCTGAACAAGAATTATGGACAAAAGGAGGGTGGGTGGGCAACCATAGGCTAACTGACAGTTTCTATTTTAAGCTGTTGGTTAGGAGATGTAAGGTTTAATTGAAAGTTAAAACTCTTTTCAAAATCCTATTAGTTTAAACTTTTTTTTATCTCTAATCGATCGTAAATGTATAGACTTATTTAGACTCTTGAGTGAGTTTTTATGCCCCAGGTAGGGTCGGGTGGCATACAGCAGTTGAACTGTCCGTCTGTGCGTCCGTCCGAAAACTTAAACATTGGCCATAAATTTTGAAGATAGCAACTTGATATTTGGCATGCATGTGTATCTCATGGAGTTGCACATTTTGAGTGGTGAAAGGTCAAGGTCATCCTTCAAGTTCAAAGGTAAAAAAAAAATCAACGGCACAGTAGGGGGCATTGTGTTTTTAACAAACACATCTGTTGTTCTGGGTAGAACCAGTACTTAACGTCTAAGTGAAAATGTAAAGAATGCTGTCACAGTGGGGATGGATCCATGACCTCCCGGTTGCTATGACACTATATCCACCACGCCATGGTGAAATTATAATAGTCAGAATTAGTTTATTATGTCTTAAAAGCAAGAAAATCTATTGAAATTCAGACAAATTTGGTTAATAAAATTAATGTTAAAAAGCGAATTTTCTCGTTGGCAAGAAATCTGTGGTAAATCTTAATAAAAGCTATTTTTGTGTTTAATTAAGACTAAAGAAGCAATATCCAGCTACTGATAATGCAAGTTATCTGCCTCAATCTCTATCTTGCAAGATGTCAGATGTTTTTTATCAATATTTAATGAAATGAGAAATGTCAGGGATTCAGAGCATTGTCATGTTACACAATCTTAAGTCTTTTTAAAGAATTGAAACTTATTATATTTTCTTAGAAAGACTAGTGCATTTAGCGGGTATTGATTTGACATTTTTAAGTTCAATGATTTTAATGATTTTCTTGCTATCTACATGTATTAAGGGCATAACAAAATATAGTCACAGACTGAAACATGGCAAAATGTAAGCTTGTTTCAATCATTCCAATTTTACAGGTTAAGCCAGTTATTTGAATTTTATAGTTTTGGCCAGACGTTCCAATTTTACAGGTTTAGCCAATCAGTCCAATTTTACAGGTTTAGCCAATCAGTTAAATTTTACAGGTTTAGCCAATCAGTCCAATTTTACAGGTTAAGCCAATCAGTCCTATTTTACAGGTTTAGTCAATCGTTCCAAATCTTACAGGGTTGGCCAGTCATTCCAATTTTACAGGACTGAATCGTGGGTGTAGAAACATCCAACTGTCCGCTTTGTCTCTGTGGTAAAAGAACTGTCAGTTTTGGATATTGTGTCCTCTATCTGCAGATGACACATATGTAAAGCCTGCAGCCTGTTAAGTGTTGAATGACAATCTTCTCATTATTTATGCAAAGGACAGGCTCTTTGTAATTTACTCTGCGGAAAAAGCAATACTGCTTTTTGTTATCTTGTGACCTGCATTCGTAATGAATATCATTATACTAAATATACTTTTGACAGTATTTCTAGTGTTTTCCAATTTGAAGTCAGTTTTAATCAGTTAAATTCATGCAGTTGCATTCATTTTAAATAATGCAAAAAGAAGTTTGTTAACAACATAATTAAGAAAATATTTTTCTCATTTCATTGGCAGAAATATTTATCACACCTTGTTAGAACTGAAATAGTTTTCACATTAACATTATTTATCATCCAATAAATAATTCTCTGTCATATTTCCAATAAATGGCCTTTTTACAAATCAGACTAACGCCCATGTGGTTTTACTCTTTTAGCGCTGGAACAGAATTTTGAAGGCCTTTGCAAACAGTTTGGATCCAGATGAGACGCCACAGAACATGGCGGCTCATCAGGATCCAAACTGTTTGCTATTCTGATAGTATTATTTGAAAAAAATCTAAGAAAATGCTAATTTTAGAAATTCAGCAGACAACATTTTAGCAGACAACAAATTTCCCAGCATGCAAAGGGTTAAACACCTGCTCATAAGAACTGCAAATCTTTGTTTATTGACTGATAAACAACTATACATGTTAATACAAAAACATTTATTAAACCACCTACACAAACATTGCAATTGGTAAGGAAGTTTAATGAAAAATCATATGCCCTTGACCTTTTCAGACCTGAGGTGAAATGCATGTTTATGTCCATGTAAGAGATACCTGGATGTTTATAATCATTCCCTCCAGATGATCATGATAAATAAGAGGTAACCTTGGCAAAATGTCAAGGTAGCAGAACATTCTGTTACAGCAAGAATGTATTTGGCAGCATCTTAGTAAACTGCATGGGAAACTTGGCCCACATACTACAAGCCATTGAAGAGTTGTCAGAATTTCTGGTTTGTTTTTGGAGCAATTGCACATTAACCCATTTATGCCTATCGTCTAGAAAAAAGGCCTTGGCAAACAGCGTAGACCCAGATGAGACGCCGCATGATGCGGCGTCTCCTCTGGGTCTACGCTGTTTGCTTAAAGGAATTTCTGTTAGAAATATTCTAAATATAGAAATAAATATACTAGATATCCCTAATTTTGGAAATAAATTGATCCAATTTAGAAAGATGGGACACCGGATAGTCCACTAGGCATAAATGGGTTAAATTAATTGATTGGAATGCTTAGGCCTAATGTAAAAATATACTAGATATCTGAAGAGTTTTCTGAGGGCTATTATAGTTTTTATCTGAAACAACAAAAACTACTATTACAATGATGAAAGAGACAGCTAAAACTATTTGTATGAATTATTTGCACTGGCATTAAATTATTGTTGCATTATGTATATATTTTTCCTGTTTCCATGATTTTATTCATGTCGTATTAGGCTGAACTTAATAAATTGTTTGTTTGGAGTTACCCGACTGACTCACTCATATTTTTTTAAGCCTTCCAGGAGTCTTTTTTTTTTAATTCACGTAAACCGGCGTTATATCTCTTAGAGCGTTTTTATTGAAACAATCATTTATATATTCTGAACAATTTATTCACAGTAATTATGGACCGTATCCGCAAAGAGTCACTATCGCACATTTTAATCCCTTTTNAATCAGTCCTATTTTACAGGTTTAGCCAATCAGTCCTATTTTACAGGTTTAGCCAATCAGTCCTATTTTACAGGTTTAGCCAATCAGTCCTATTTTACAGGTTTAGCCAATCAGTTAAATTTTACAGGTTTAGCCAATCAGTCCAATTTTACAGGTTAAGCCAATCAGTCCTATTTTACAGGTTTAGTCAATCGTTCCAAATCTTACAGGGTTGGCCAGTCATTCCAATTTTACAGGACTGAATCGTGGGTGTAGAAACATCCAACTGTCCGCTTTGTCTCTGTGGTAAAAGAACTGTCAGTTTTGGATATTGTGTCCTCTTTCTGCAGATGACACATATGTGAAGCCTGCAGCCTGTTGAGTGTTGAATGACAATCTTCTCATTATTTATGCAAAGGACAGGCTCTTTGTAATTTACTCTGCGGAAAAAGCAATCCTGCTTTTCGTTATCTTGTGACCTGCATTGGTAATGAATATCATAATACTTTTGACAGTATTTCTAGTGTTTTCCAATTTGAAGTCAGTTTTAATCGGTTAAATTCATGCAGTTGCATTCATTTTAAATAATGGAAAAAGAAGTTTGTTAACAACATAATTGTGAACAACATTAAGAAAATATTTTTCTCATTTCATTGGCAGAAATATTTATCACACCTTGTTAGAACTGAAATAGTTTTCACATTAACATTATTTATCATCCAATAAATAATTCTCTGTCATATTTCCAATAAATGGCCTTTTTACAAATCAGACTAACGCCCATGTGGTTTAACTCTTTTAGCGCTTGAACCGAATTTTGATGGCCTTTGCAAACAGTTTGGATCCAGATGAGACGCCACAAAACGTGGCGTCTCATCAGGATCCAAACTGTTTGCTATTCTGATAGTATTCTTTGAAAAAAATCGAAGAAAATGCTAATTTTAGAAATTCAGCAGACGACATTTTTGCAGACGACAAATTTCCCAGCATGCAAAGGTTTAAACACCTGCTCATGAGAACTGCAAATCTTTGTTTATTGACTGATAAACAACTATACATGTTAATACAAAAACATTTATTAAACCACCTACAAAAACATTGCAATTGGTAAGGAAGTTTAATGAAAAATCATATGCCCTTGATCTTTTCAGACCTGAGGTGAAATGCATGTTTATGTCCATGTAAGAGATACCTTGATGCTAGCTATCATTCCCTCCAGATGATCATAATAAATAAGAGGTAACCTTGGCAAAATGTCAAGGTTGCAGAACATTCTGTTACAGCAAGAATGTATTTGGCAGCATCTTATTAAACTGCATGGGAAACTTGGCCCACATACTACAAGCCATTGAAGAGTTGTCAGAATTTCTGGTTTGTTTTTGGNAAGTTAAAATTAGGATTCGGAAGAGTGTTTCGGATTACAAATTTAATTATGCGCATTTGAGAATTCAACAAAATACGGAATACGGACCAAGTTCTAGGACGCTCATACTTCGGTACGATGTGTTTTTCCGGATTTTTTTTTCCGAAAACAAACGTTCGCCTGTCATATTTCACACCTTCTTTAAGTGGCAAACGCGGTTTGTGTATAAACTTTGCAAACTGATTGAACATCAATTAAAAAGGTGATAATTTGAAAGTGCCGAAGTGACAAACTGTGAATGCCGAACTGGTCAAACCAGAGTGCTGAAGTGGCACTTTTTTACGATGCCGAAGAAACCAGGTGCCGAAGTGACTAGATACTCTGGGAAGAGAGACTGTGAAAAGACTTCCTAAGATAAAAATGACAATATGTACATCAGTGTTAAACATGGAAAATAAATGCTCATAGAAGTCAGTTTGCAGTTTGCCTTTTAATTATGTACAGCATGTCCTTAAATACACAAAGTGCCCTATAGGGTATATAGTATTTGTATAATTTTGTATCATTTTATACCATATAGCAAAAAAAAACAAAACCTACCAACCTACCCACCTTAAAAAATGTGGGTCGGGTAACTCCAAACAAACAATTTATTAAGGTCAGCCTTATATGTATATACACATCAATTTACAAAGACATATGCATGCATATACAATGTATGTATGTAACCATATGACTTTACACAGAGAGTGCATTTTACCCATTTTTACAACACATTCATGTATATTCATTAGGCATTTATATATTTAATAAGACACGTGCATGTACATTTCATTTAAACTGTTAAATATTTTCTCTTGCATTTCACACAGTCATGAAGTAGGAAGTGAGATGTACAATTTTAAGCTTAACAACTACATGAACATAATTGACTTATTCTGTCCATATTCTTCCCCCAGGTAAATGTTGCTATTATTGATTATTGATGTGGAGATAGCCATAAATGGTGGTTTTATTTTCTTGTGTTAAATTTTGCACTAAAGCTGTCTTCGATCCATAAAACATTATATAACATGATATCATGTTGTGTTGGTCAATATGTTATCCATGAATGGACAATGTATGGTAATGAAATTGGCTTTTATCACAACATTGTCCTGTCATATTGTTTGATTTATAAAGGTGTCTGGTTGACAATTAAATACAATTAGGAACATGAATAGGCAAATATCTGGTGTTATAACAGTAGAAAATAATATGAAGCTATTGCTTGATTTATATAACAAGAATCTATTTGGCATCTATCCTGATTTTGAAAATAAATGTTTAAAAGGATTTTTTCTAAAAAATAAAATTTAAAAATAAACAAAGATTAAATTTGTTTGTGTTTTTTTTTCAATTCTTAGACGCTTGTCTGCAGAAAGAAATGTTTGTTCTATAGTGCATGGCATATTTAATGTATGTTTATACTGTTTATAAATCAATATATTTTACATATCAAATTTCCTATGCACTTTTACACACTTAAATATGCAGGTTATTATTGGGTTAAATGATGTGAAACATTGCCATAGAAATTGTACAACTTCCAATGTAAAGTCAACAAAGTTGGTCAGTATAATTATCACTCACTCGCTTGTACTTTGCAATGGAAATTGATAAACTGCGATTTCCTGACAGCACAGCCATTGTTTACACCACAAGAAAAGACTTAGTGTTCTTTGTAAATGGTGGGCATTGATTTTTTTTGCGAAAATTATCACCTGTTGTTTTGGCTGGAGTGGTATTGACCTGATGTTCTTTGGGATTGACAGGTATTGACAAAAATAGCCCACTTCCTCTTGGGTATTGATCAATTTGGTCTTTATATGTATCATGTGTGTGTTATCAGTGTTCTGCCTAGGCCGCGAAATTGCAATTATCTCGCATATTTTTTACAAAAGTCGCTTAAAAATACGTCCAGACGCGATTTTTGTCGCAAACAAAAAGTCCAGGAACGAATCTTCAAAAACGCGAAAAAACTTGGGAGCGAAAATAAAAATCATAATGTGTACGAATCATACTTCCAGTGTATTTATATNGATTTCCTGACAGCACAGCCATTGTTTACACCACAAGAAAAGACTTTGTGTTCTTTGTAAATGGTGGGCATTGATTTTTTGCGAAAATTATCACCTGTTGTTTTGGCTGGAGTGGTATTGACCTGATGTTCTTTCGGATTGACAGGTATTGACAAAAATAGCCCACACCCACTTGGGTATTGATCAATTTGGTCTTTATATGTATCGTGTGTGTGTTATTTAGAGTTGAGTTGGGGACTTTAACCCATTTATGCCAAGCGTCTAGAAAAAAAAGGCCTTGGCAAACAGCGTAGACCCAGATGAGACGCCTCATGATGCGGCATCTCATCTGGGTCTACACTGTTTGCTTAAAGGAATTTCTGTAATAAATATTCTAAATATAGAAAAAATATACTAGACATCCCTTATTTTGAAAATAAATTGATCCAATTTAGAAGGATGGTAGAGTCCACTAGGCATAAATGGGTTAAAGTTTCTCTTAAGATTCATCAGTTCAGCCTTTCATTTTGTAAAAATCTTTCATATTAAGATTCTTTTGGCATTTGGAATAATAATAAGAAGTAGGTCTTCGTCTGTTTGTTCAAATACCATTTTCTATCACCCAAATAAATGCCTCCCATTTTATACAAAGTCCATGCCAAAGTAATGCTTTTGTTTGCTTAAATAGTGAATGCAAAAACATTGTGTAAGATAAATCTTTGACTTAAATGTTTACAAAATGAGTAAAAATTAAAATGACTAAAATGTTCCTATAGTGATATGTAAGGGGGTGGGGGGGGGAGGGAATTTGAGAATACATGTTTATGGTACTTTTCGTGGGTTGAGAATTGAACCATATGTTTGATCAAATACGTTATTCTTCTTGACATAATGATTGTGTAGACTGAGTATGATTAGGTTGAAAAAGTAACCAAGATTTCATTTTCATGTAAAATTTAATTATGAGAAATCCTTTGGTTCCCGGTCAAATTCTGCACAGGCATTCAGCCAATGAAACAAAAGTGTTTCAAATGGTTACATTGTATTTAGTGACAACGGAATATATACCAGTGTATTCGACAGTCAGGGGTCAGGGCAGCCAAAGTCGTTGACTGTTCAGACAATTGTATAAATAATACCTGATAGGTTCAAAATATACATGTAGGTTGCTGGTCATTCAATATCGTACAAATTGGATGTTTGTTTTTACTTATCTAAGATTGCAAAATTTCTATTCCATAAATGGAACTCATTTAGATGAAAGAATTTCTCAGTGGGTGATGTTTGATTGTAAAACCTGAGATTGTATGTTTATATCTTTATGAACGACCCTGACCGCACACAACAAAAATAGATTGGAAGTCATTCTGAGTATTTACAGGTGAAGTGCTTATATTCCCCTTTATAATTATAGTGTGTTCCCTTTTAACACTGACCCTTACTTGATACCTGTATCTAAAACCAAAACTTTACAATTTGTCAATGATGCTTAACAAAAATAAACATATCAGTCATGTGATAAGTAATTCATTAAAACGTGATTTAATTACAAATAAAATATGTCTGACACACTTAAACAATGCAGTCATGTTCTGAGAAAACTGGGCATAATGCTTGTGCATAAATTGTCATCCCAGATTAGCCTGTGCAGTCTGTACAGGCTAATCAAGGACGACAATTTCCGCTTTTATGGAATTTTTCATTTAAATGATGTCTGTTTTTAGAGAAAATCCAGTTTAGGCGGAAAGTGTCGTCCCTGATTAGCCTGTGCGGACTGCACAGGCTAATCTGGGACCACACTTTACGCACATGCATTATGCCCAGTTTTCTCAGAACGTGACACAATGTTGTAGGTCTGGCAATTTTGATATTCAGTAAGGTACAATGTAACTGGAAACAGCATTCAATAAATTTTGCCTTACAGCTATATAATGAATGTCAGAACCTTTGCCTTCATGGAAAATGTATGTCTACAGTGTAGTTGATGTGGAGCTTACAATGTTTAGTGCACCTAATGACAATAGAGACTACTGTTCCATCTACATAGGTAGCAATCAGCGCAAAACTGTTCTATCTGCTCTACATTTGTTAATCAGATGGCATTGTTTCGCGCTCACTCCCTCATCCCTCAATACAATGCCTGTAGCTGACCTTTTGAACAAATGGTCCTTGTCAAGTACATTGTGCCCGGCTCATATGGAGCTTTGCCATCTGGAGTTAGAGTGCATCAAATGGGAGATGACCTACATGTGCAATCCCATGGTTGCTGCTGGGTTGAAGATATCCAATGAGCCTCGTTATGGTAGAACTGGGTTTAATGCATGTGCGCAAAGTGTCGTTCTGGTAAAACTGGGTTTAATGCATGTGCGCAAAGTGTCGTCTCTCTGGCTTTCACGACACTTTCTGGCTAAACTAGATTTTCGCTAAGAAGAGACGTCCTTTAAACAAAAAATACCATAAAAGTGTAAAGTGTCGTCCAAGATTAGCCTGTGTGGACTGAATTAACCCTTTGAGTGCTGGAACCGGATTTTGAAGGCCTTTGCAAACAGTTTGGATCCAGATGAGACGCCACAGAACGTGGCGTCTCATCAGGATCCAAACTGTTTGCTATTCTGATAGTGGTCTTAGAAAAAAAATCAAAGAAAATGCTAATTTTAGAAATTCAGCAGACGACATTTTAGCAGACGACAAATTTCCCAGCATGCAAAGGGTTAATGCACATGCATTAAGCCCAGTTTTCCTAAAACAAGGCTCAAATGTTAGATGATTGTTATCCTATTCTGTGTGAATTTGTGATAGATCTACATAGCCCTTGGTTAGCTTATTGTTCGAAGGATGATTTAACACACTTTTTATGCCCCCTTTTTCAAAGAAGAGGGGGTATATTGTTTTTGGCCTGTCTGTCTGTCATTGTATGTGTGTGTCTGTCAGTCCCAAAACTTTAACGTTGGGCGTAAGTTTTGCAATATTGAAGATAGCAACTTGATATTTGGCATGCATGTGTATCTCATGGAGCTGCACATTTTGAGTGGTGAAAGGTCAAGGTCATCCTTCAAGTTCAAAGGTCAAATATATGGGAGGGGGCATAGTGTTTGACAAACACATCACTTGTTAACTAATTATGGTTTTCTTAAGATGATGATGGCATTGACCGACAGTCTGTTAATAATGTACATTATATTTTGTGAAGTCAGACAGGAATTCTGTTTGCACAGAGCTACTTTAACTTAATTGCCTCTCTGGTTTTATTTAAGACAAGTGGTTTAATAAATTGAAGTGCTATTAATAGGCGGTGTTCATGAACATATTAGTGACTCATTGTTTCTATTAGTGGCTGTCATTTTTAGACCACACAAGTTCAGTTTGTGGCGCTTCTGTTTATTTATGGCACAAAAAGTCAGAACAACCTGAATTTTCCCAACCCATAAGGCTCCAGCCCAATTTCCAGTACGGTGAAAAAAACATTGTGTACAAAATATTTGTTTGTATTGCCACAAGTTATGACTACTCTTTTTTTTTACATTTCCGTGAAAAGTAAAAAAAAATGACTGATTTATTTGCAGCATTTATACTGAAAACTACTATGGGCTTATCATGAAGGAAAATTGTATAGATTACAATGTATGCCATGATGCATCTATTTAGGCGTAATTTTTACGTGAGCATGATGATGAAAATACAACTAAACACATTTACATTTTCCCCGATGTGTTCTTCTTTCCTGTACTCTGTGATTTATGTTGTCAGCAATTAAAACTTGCTCAGCTTGGTACTGCCAGCATTTTATTCCTTCCTGTAATTGAGTGATTTATGAGCATATTTTTTTGTTTTAATTAGATTGTCATTGTGTGAACGGAATTTTATTGTTTGGTGTCCATACCTGAACAACAGGCATTAATGGTTATTCATTGTGTTTCCTTGATGTTATCCAATGCTTTTAATGTAGTAATGTGTTTTATTAATGCATGTTCCGCGCAATTCAGTAAAAGCCCATCCCATAGTCTTTCCTTACCTTCCTTATTGATCCAGAAGGTCACATCTGTTCATCCTTTGTCCCCCATTCAGTAAAATGTCTCATTTCTACTGCCGCCTCCCCCCCCCTCATCCCCCCCCATTCCAATTTAATGTCACATCTCTACTAGAAAAGGCATGAACCTCCTGGTGCTGTTTTTGTCTCAAAGATAATTGGGAAAAAACAACCTTGAACTTTAGATGGACATTCTTCTGTTTGGTTAAACAATAATAATAGAGGGGAAATCAGAACAAAATGGAGTTATCCAGGTTCTCTGCTAATCCCTAACAGCTGTGACTAACATTCATGTGAGTCGGGCTCTGAGAAAAGGGGGTTTAATGCATGTGCATAAAGTGTCATCCCAGATTAGCCTGTGCAGTCCGCACTGGCTAATCAGGGACGACACTTTGCGCTTTTATTGTATTTTCCGTTTTTATTGTATTTTCCGTTTAATGGAATATTCTTCTTGATGAAAATCCAGTTGAGGCGGAAAGTGTCGGTCCTGATTAGCCTGTGCAGACTGGACAGGCTAATCTAAGATGACACTTTACGCACATGCATTTAACCCCCTTTTCTCAGAGCGCGACTCATGTGTTTATGTTTCTTTTCTGTCAAGTTGTGTAAAATTTTCATCGTACAAACTTTCTTTGATGGCTTTATTTCATGTTGTTTTTTTTTATGGAAAAATTTCTATTCCTCATAATTTATGCGGTCTTGAATACAATTTAGGTTTATAAATCATGTTTATAAGACAGCCGCAGGTACTATAATTAACCAAAATGTAGGCATCAAGGTTTTGAATAAGTAATGAAGAAACAGTCTTTATTTTCACTATGATGGTTGTAAGTGGCAATGGTATATGACTGTGTTTTGATTTTGTTTTCCCCAGCATATTTCGAGTGTTAAAATCTGTCCTTTCTATCCCCCTTTATCTTGATTACAATCGCATTCTGTATAAATTTACAAACTTCTTTATGAGGGACATGAGAGATAACTTACAAGATTTTGTGCTTTCATGACTAACTTAAATTCCTGAAAAAACTTGAGACTAATTTTACTTCCTGAAAATAAACTTCTAAAATATTTAGGAAATATAAACGGACACAAATTGTGTTCACTTAACCTAGTTACTTTTCCTTGGCACAGTTTTCAAATACTGTCTGGAGCAAATAAGAAATGGCCAGCATGTTATTGTAGAAGAAAAGTGCACCAAGATGCAAAGAAAGAAGAAATCCAAAATCCATATTTGACAGAAACGACTAAACCCTTTCCCATTGGGTAGCAATGTGAAAATGGCTATATTATGCAACTGAGCATAAAACCTGAACAGCCGGCAAGTTAATTGGGCTGTTCAGGTTTTATTCTGCTCATCAGTATCTTAGGATTATAAAATGAAGCCTTTAGAACTTAAATCTATTAAGAAAGGTCTTAAATTTAATTTGATATTCTAAGGGAGAACAGGCATCAAAGTGTGTATTTGAGTGGTCAAGGATTAACCCTTTCAGTGCTGGAACCGAATTTTGAAGGCCTTTGCAAACAGTTTGGATCCAGATGAGACGCCACAGAACTGTTTGCTATTCTGATAGTGGTCTTAGAAAAAAAATCAAAGAAAATGCTTATTCAGCAGACGACATTTTAGCAGACGACAAATTTCCCAGCATGCAAAGGGTTAATCAATATGAGTCTCGCTCTGTGAAAAGGGGGTTTAATGCATGTGAGTCAAGTGTAGTCCCAGATTAGCATGTGCATGCAGTCCGCACAGGCTATCAGGGACGAAACTCTTTGCTTTTCTTTTTTTTTTTCGTTTAAAGAAGGTCTCTTCTTAACAAAATCTAGTTTAGGCGGAAAGTGTCGTCCCTGATTAGCCTTTGCGGACTGCACAGGCTAATCTGGGGTGACACTTTACACAAATGCATTAAAACCCATTTTCACAGAGCAAGGCTCATATATTTGACAGAAACATCTTCATCGGTTTATGTACTTTCAGGAGAAGCCATTCCTTGTCAGAACTCCACAGTCGGAGGAAAAGACGAGCCTGAAACGCAAGCTACTGTCGCCCCTGTCACCCATGCACGATGAGGATGGTAAGAGTTGCGGGCCTTTTGTTACATCATTCAGTGTTGTTGTTTTTATATTCAAATTCAGGGCCATTTAAAGGACCCATTGATAAAAAGTATTTGTTTGCGAAAAAACAACAGCACCTATTTCCCAATTTAAGTCGAAACAACTTGATTTTTCCCAATTAAAAACAGCCTTGCCCCATTCCCAAAATGGTGAAAAAACACTGCATAATTAAACCTCAGGAAAAGGGTATATTTGAGTGGCTCTGTTGGTTTGTCAGTCAATCAATCTGTCCGCAAAAGTTTGTAGAGCAAACTACTTCAACATTTCTCAAGCGATTGAATTGAAAATTGCAGTACAGAGCTGCAAGATACTTTTCATGGCCAGTCATCCACTCATTCCTAATTTATGTGCCCTTGAACATAGCAGCCAAAGCTGTGGGGCGATATTAGTCATGTGAAAAAGCTCTATGTCGAACTAACATTAACCCATTTATGCCTAGTGGACTCTCCCATCCTTCTAAATTGGATCAATTTATTTCCAAAATTAGGGATGTCTAGTATATTTATTTCTATATTTAGAATATTTCTTACAGAAATTCCTTTAAGCAAACAGCGCAGACCCTGATGAGACGCCGTATCATGCGTCGTCTCATCTGGGTCTACGCTGTTTGCCAAGGCCTTTTTTCTAGACGCTAGGCATAAATGGATTTAGTGAGAATAAGCTGGTAAAATGAATTATTTGAATTTATATTAAGTAAGGTAAAAAAAAATCTAACAAGAAAACATCAAAATGACACTAAGATGTAAAAGTCAGTCATCTGCATCTATATAATGTTAAATAGTGGGTGTAACCCGTGAAGAAAAATTCAATTTTACTACTCTAGCCTGTCAACATGTGCGTTATCTTAAAAAATATTTTAGAGGACAACTTGTTGCAAAAGCATGCTTAATTTATATGACAAACTGCACCCAAATTGCACCCTGCACACACATTAGCACTGATAAGAATTCCAAGGCATGTTTGCTAAAAACATTTTTGTCATGCTAGGTGTCAAGAAGGCATTCTTATGACATCTAGACCGAGCTTTTGCCAGGAAGTTATAGTTTTTTATGGGCATGATGTTCCTTACAACAGCATAATTTTGCATATCAAATTGAACAAACAAGTAAAACCACTAAATGAAGAGGATTCAAGTCATAGATAGCCTCTCAATACTTGACTTATTATTACATTTTGGTGTCATTTGAATGTTTGCTTTATGGGGAAAAAAAAGTGCTGAATTCTGTTTATACATTCAATTACTTTTGCATTACATTTCATTATATATTTGGATCAAATTTCAATTTCAAAAGCCATGTCAATTTCTCAAGATCTAAAGAAATAAAGCATGGTATCATTCTGTTGTTATTTTATAGTTTTAACAAAACTGTATGTGCCAATATTGTAATTTTATAAAACATTTTCAGGAAAGTAATTTGTGTTACCATCAGCTACTTAACATTGTATTATACGGTACATTTTGTACATGAAATATATAGAACAAAACACTATTGAAATGATTAAAGCTGGGATAACTGCCATAGAACGATCAATACAAAGCATTTGGGGTTGAAACCAGTTTAATCCATTAATGCCTAGTGGACTCTCACATCCTTCTAAATTGGATCAATTTATTTCCAAAATTAGGGATGTCTAGTATATTTATTTCTATATTTAGAATATTTCTTACAGAAATTCCTTTAAGCAAACAGCGCAGACCCTGATGAGACGCCGCAATCATGCGGCGTCTCATCTGGGTCTACGCTGTTTTCTAAGGCCTTTTTTTTACACTAGTCATAAATGGGTTAATGGCTAGACATAGGAAACAAATCTATTTATTAATTAATCCAAGAACAACTGTATTTTAAATTGCATTCATATGCAGTAAACAAAATAGTTTTTTTGTTTACAATCTCAGAGTCTTGACATATACATGTAAGGTGAGAGATTACCTCTCTGAACATAAAACATATATACATGTTATCAGATAGGAAACATAAAACCCATGTACTTGACTTAGACAAGGCAAAAATAACATAATGGCTGATAGACAGCAGACATTCCTGTGTAACTGTTTTACCCATAATAAGGTATTAGTCATTTCAAAGGTTAAACTATAAAAACATGCCCTTAAGAAAATTGTGTGTTTATATCAAATTGATAAGACAGTTCTAAATCAATGAGACATACAAAAATAATTTCCTCAACCATGCTCATGAATAGTTTTGACTATTATTTATTGTTCACTGTTTGCTAATTTCAGACAAGAAGACGCCGAAACGTAAGCGCGGAAGCATCAGCTGCGAGTCGTCCCCCATCGTGACAACCCAGAAGACGCCGGGCGGGGGTTCGCGCGCAGTTCCGCTCTCGGAGCGACAGCAGCTCGCCATGATCATGAGGATGTCGGATGAGACCTCGCTAGGTGGGATATAGCGCCCCCTACAGGCCGATTTTGCTTACTATCCCCCGCCGAAGGCTTAGGGATATATAGTTTTGACATTGTCCGTCCATCTGTGTCAGTCTCTCCATCTGTAACAAACTTTTCAGGGCTATATCACAGAAACTATGTAAGATTTCAACATGAAACTTAATTGGGTGTATAGATATCAATTAGGAGAAGAGTCATGCACAAGATTCATACCCCTACACTTTCTAAAATAAGAGTTATTGCCCTTTTTATGCCCCCAAAAGTGGCCATATAGTGATCACACTGTCCTTCTGTCCGTCCGTCTGAAATTCCGTCACACTTAAAGTTTAAACTTTGCGTTAAGGTTTCGAAAAATGTGGAAAAAGGGGGCATATGTCATCCTATGGTGACAAGCCTCGTTTTAAAACTGCTTTTATAGGTTTCATTAAATTTTATTACAATATATCAATTAGTGATTCTATAAGTAGTTGTGTACAATGTTTTGCATTTCAAGCTTTTGGCTGGGGATATCAATTCAACAAATTTGCTTGTTTGAATTCAAGGCACTGTGTTTACAAAGGTCCTTGTAAACTGCATCTTTAATCTTAAACAATCAACCAATGGAAATCAAATTTTAAATGTTACAAAATTTTACCTTTTAATGTTACAAGAATTCTTATTGGTTAATATTTTACTTTTTTAATGTTAGAAGAATTCTCATTGGTCAATATCTTTATGTTGAGACCAAGTCTGTTTGATATTGGTGAGTGATCGTGTTTTTTTATAATATATTCGTTGAACTTGTTCATAGTCCTTGGTTAACTGTTACATTGTGGACAGTCTGAGGACCTAGTTAAATACCCAATATAAATGGCACTTACTCAGAACATTTTGTCCCCATGACATCTCTGACAAAAGACCAATTAAGGAAAATCCTTTGGTACAGCCACAATTCTAGATTTCAGATTTATAGACTGTCAGTATTTTACATGTGGCTAATTATACCCATCCTTTCCTCACTTTTATCTGGTGATACAGAAATGTCAATGGCTGGTTTGGTTTGATGGGTTCCAGGTACAAAGTGAACCGTGCTTCATAGATACTCTAACTTATTATAGCTTGCAGAGAGAAATATTTATTGAATATCTTAGAGACAAAACGGTTGATAAACTAATGCAAAAATTGACAAGAATACAAGAATAGAGGCTAAAACATCATCATTCTAGGAATCAAACTAGAAATAGGGTTTGTGAATTTCTAAAAATGGTAACGGAAAATTTCTAAATTGGTTACATATTTGCACTTGTGTTCTTTAATTATTATTTATTTTTAAACACTCTCTATCATCTGTCAGTTTCAACTGTTAGACAGTTGTGAATGCGTCATAGAATCTGTGCGTCCTTCCCATTTCTGATATCCGCAAAAAAAGAAAAATTGTTTTGATGTGCTTATTAGCTCACCTGAGCACAACGTGCTCATGGTGAGCTATTGTGATCGCCTTTTGTCTGTCGTGCGTTGTCCGTCGTGCGGCGTGCGGCGTCAACATTTACCTTGTTAACACTCTAGAGGCCACATTTATTTCCAATCTTCATGAAACTTACTCAGAACATGTGTCCAAATAATATCTTGGACGAGTTCGAAAATGGTTCCGGTTGGTTGAAAAACATGGCCGCCAGGGGGCGTGGCAGTTTTCCTTATATGGCTATAGTAAAACCTTGTTAACACTCTAGAAGTCACATTTTTAGTCCAATCTTCATGAAACTTAGTCAGAACATTTGTTCTAACGATATCTCGGATGAGTTTGAAATGATTC